>KZ110380.1:9744-37990 GCA_002116395.1 Ramularia endophylla | reverse complement strand
GTTGGTGTCTAAGAGAGAGAATTTTAGTAGGCGGAGGTTACTAAGGGTAGGCCGACCTTTACGAGCGCTATACGAGCTTACGTCAGGGTAGGCTTAGGTCTTCACTAAGGTCGGCTGACATGTTTCCTAGAAAACTTCTCCGCAACCGACATGGCCGCAACATACGGGACGAAACTTTCCGAGAGATTCAGAGCCTGCAGCTACGCTATACAGCACACTGCCCTGTAGCTGCTACGGTACAGCAAATGTAGTTACATATGGCTTCAAGGTGGGATGTTGATGTAGTCTTTCTCGAGCCTCCACACGTGCGTGAACTGAAAAGTACGATCTTCCTTTCTACAGCTAATCATTAAACCATGCTCGTGCGAAGTGTCCGGATATGCCAGCCTGTTGCAGAAGTCAAGTTGACTACAAACACGATTGTATCACACATATTGGACCTCGCTCAGGCTATCTTACCCCTTCTACCTTACAAAAGCTAATTGCTCTTGATGTAGACAACGCGATTCAGTGAGGTAACCTTCAAACTCCGCGGCCTTTGGTCGCCAATTCCTTGCATTTCTGGTTGAATTCAGTTTGCGAGCGATCGCGAACAGCCATGGTTTCAATGTTGTCGGAGATCCAGCCCTCGCCGGCAGCTTGATAACAGAGAGAAGCCAACACTAGGTGGTCAAAACCTTCTTGCTTCCGAGACTCAGCGACGTCATTTTGCTGACTCTCATTGTCATTTGCAACAGCTTTGTCGGCCTGTCGTGAGTACTTGTTAGGAAAAATGCGGCTTCTCGCCCATCAAAATGGAGATGGAGACTGACCATTGTGCTCAAGTGTTGATCTTTACGGGCCTGCTTTTACTTCTGTGGTTGTCAGTGTCGTTGGCGAAGTTGCAAAATGTGCTATAAGCGGAACAGCAGAAGTACGAATTAGAAGGGTTCAATGAATGCTGGAGCAACATCTGCTTGCTACCTGCGACCAAGAAGACTTTACTTTACAAGAATTACTCCCAGGAGAAAACATTGGACACAAACAAAGTTGGATGCTTCCCTGGACTCGAGACAGGTTTTCTCTGCGATTGTGCATATCGATTCAAGAATTGCAAGGTGTGCTGACTGGGAGAGGAAGGGCACGGCATTAGACCATTGAGGGATGATTGAGCAAGGTCACTGCCAGGACTTGGGCAGAATCATCCTTCGGAAGATCGTCTTTGTTTCAGATGTCTTCTCGTTGCTTTGTGCACACAGCTCATCTCACTTCACAGAGCTTCTCGCCAAGCCATTGAATGTGTAGGCAGCAGGACCGCCAGCATACGCTCGAGGAAATGAGTCCTCCATCGCCGAGGTCTAATCGGCCCTCGACACAGAAAGCCTTCTCGTCCTCTCCCGTCGTCCCATTTCTTGCATCGATAACAATATTCCAGGGGCCCTGAAGGAACCGTCAGTACAGGCCCGAAAAGCACGACTCTTCAATCTTACAGCAGGCAAGTGTTCATCTAGCGTCACGTCGGTCCACATCCGTGCGTGTCCCACGGGCGGACAGGCATTGCGCGATATTCCATGGACCGTCTGAAAGATGTTCGTAGCATTACAGAGAGAGTTGTCAGCCCATAAAGCTAGCTGTCCGTGGTTCATCTCTGCGAATATGAAAACAGTAACATTAGGTGCCGTGGAGATGTTGGGGTCGAAGGTGCCAGATGCTCTGATCCTGGCATTATGACCACTACCATTTCATTAGCATCGAACGTCAGAAAGACAATTGGGATGGAAACTCGCAGGATAGGAGGGTTTGGGGTGATCGTTAGTTCAGAGATGGTAGACAACTCATCGTCTGGATCGTAAGGGTCATAGTCTGAGTTGCAATGCCTGAGACGGGTATTTCCTGGGATGTCGAGTGCCGACGTGGTTGTGGACCAGAATGCCATGCAACCGCGCAGTGCCGCAAGGCTCACTGCAGCCCAAAAGATCGTCATGAAGACCTTTTGCTGCATGGTGCTGACGGTCTTTGCATGGATGGAATGGTAAGTGGACCCTCAAGAGAATGACACGGAAGAGGAGAAGGAAAGGGAGAAGGACATGGCTCAGATGGCACTGTCACGAAGCTTTCAGCTTTGGCCTTGGCGAATCTGCAGCCAAGCACTCCACGGATCCTGCACCCCCCTCCATCTGCATCAGTGGCGCTTGCGGTGTTTGGTGACTGATCTGTTCCCAGCTGTTTACCATCATTGAGACCCTAGATAGTGCAGTGGGGAAACAGGCAACATCTTCTCCATGTGTCCAACCAAGAAGCTGACAGGTGCCCTGGCATGTGATTTCTTGTTAGTGGACAATCTCAGACAGATCGCAACGGATGAATGCCTTGTCCAATATGGAGGGTCTTCCTCTTGCTTAAAATCTCGCACTGGCGACTCGAAGACACCAAGAAAAGTAGTCGCAATCGAAATGCATGGATCTTGGCTCCTATTGCTCTCTAGCTCCCATGACAGTTCGGTCTCAGGAACGCTGGGCGGGAAATCGTCAGAGTTCTCGACAACGAAACCTCCGGTAGGTTTTCGTACAAGCAGAAATGCTTCTGGGTTCCAGTCTGTGGACTATATGCACATCGAGATGTCGTGGGCCGGGATATATGGTCCGCGCTACGGAGGTAGACATTGTTGATATCCTGCGAGCATTAGTACTCTGTCCGAGGAACGAAGGTAGGCTTAAAGAAGACCTCCGAACTCGGTATAATCGTAGTTATACCTGTAGTAGGAGGGCGGAGTTTGCACCATTGGAGGAGTTGTAGTGATGGACAAGTTCAAGTCTGTGGGAGTTGAGGTCTTGGTCAGTTCAGAGCTGTCGATATGAGGATTCTTCACTGAAGTCAGCCGACCATTCAGGCCTCTCCACGATGCAATGAGCGACAGTGCTAGTCCAAAGACCTCCAGTACCTCCAAAATGGTCGCCTCGATCGAGACATGGTTCCTAAGATTGTTTTCTTGACTACGACGAGGAGAATTGTCCTTGGAAAATCCTCATATCGACAGCTCTGGGTCAGTTCGGGACGCTGATAGAAAGCTCGGAGACACTCACGAGTGTGATCGTTGTTGTCTCCTGAACAATGTTCTTGTTGGTATACGATTGTTTACGTAGCGGTCTGAACAGTGAAAGCTGTAGCTGTCAAAAGCATCACTTGGGTCGCTCTTCGCTCTGAGTAGCCAACGTTGTCAAGATCCCCTGCGCAAGAATGGTACTGGTGCTCGTGACATAAGACTGAGAATGCTTGCAGAGAATGTGAACAGACGGCTTACATGATTATATGAGTTGTTTTACAGCCGCTTCAGGAAGGGAGTGCTTTCTAGGTTCAAATAATGAGCGGGCGTCACGCACAAGTATTACTGTCGGCAGCCTCAGGTATATTTGTGGACGATATGTGATAGGTTTGTGCAGAGATGACGGTTGTTAGGTGAAGACTGCGTTGAAAATAAAAGGAAAAGTGTCTACTTCTGTCTGAAAGCTGTGAAAAGAAAATCCGGCAATTTGGCAAAACGAACTCCCTCGAATAGAGGGAGAGGAAACCACCCGCCCACTGAGCCCTTGGTTTGCGCTTTTCAAGTGAAGGCTGCGAATGGCAAGCCGTATCTCAGTGTACAAGTGAATGGTAACAGCAGAGTCTTGGAATATCTCAGTGCACAGTGAATCGTGACAGCAGAGTCTTTGAAGTAGTGGGAGCAACGTCCGCGACTACGGGGAAGCATGAATTTGCGTGAATTATATCAGAAAGAACAGCTAGGCCGAGGATAATCCGTACACGTTGAGCTTCGCTACCTTGGGTAGAAGGTAAAGCTAGGTCAGAAAGCGCGCTCATACGAACAAATTCTGTGCACCATCAAGCAGCTGGCAGCAACACTCGATTGAGTTTTTCGAATGTGTCGAAGGTGATAGTGCATAAGGTACAAAAGGTGATCACATCGAAGTCGATGGCGGCAGCGGATGATCTTTCATCGTGAAGACAAAATTTAGGCAAAAAGATTGGACAAATTGGGCTTCCCTCGTGCAAAACGAACTCCGTCAAATCGGGAGAGGAAATTTCTGGAGATACGCTTTGGGATCTCGGTTTTTGCTTTTCTTTTGGAGAGGCTCGCTTTCTCAGGCTTTTTTCCCCAACGTTGATCGTTTGGTGAGAGCTTCCGCATCCTCTGGTAGTTCACAAATTTCTCGTACGTTATCTCCCTAGGCTTAATAATTGGACCGAGGATCGTCCGCAAGTCGCCGCTGCCGCCTCAAAAGTTGGCACCACTTCAATTGAGGCGACCTGAACATCACCTTTGTCTGTATCGCCAAGCAAGCGAGATGTAACAACCATCACCCACTATCAGTAAGGGGAGAACAATGAAAATTCACGCGACATCACCAGACGGTGCAAAATCAAACCCCAAGCCTGTACACGAATGCATTCGCACCGCAAAGGACTTCACTACTCTTCCTTCAACTCCTTGTCCGCCATCTCCGAATCAAGGCTATCGAACTGCAAGCGAGTGGGCATCGGCACACCTTCCACGGTGTCCGCATCAGCTGCAATTGCAAGTCTTGCAGCAGCCTCCAGCACTTCCCCGAATCCACCAAACTGCACATCAGTCTGGGAGAGAAGACCCTTCAGCGGCAGAAGCATCTTCTCAATCGCTGCCGTGTTCACCATCCTGTACGCACTACAATTCGTGCTAATACAGATCTTGAGGGTCTTGAGAGGCCTGACACTGCTGTGGAACCTCACCAGACTGGCCACTTCGCCATGTTCATGCCTGCACCAATGCCGTAGGAAAATCGTGACATTTCTCACAAGAGGTGCTCTCTGCTCGGGACTGATCTTCCCATATCCATCACGACAGTATGAAACGACGCCGTCGTTTCTAGATGGAAATCAGCGGTATGTTGGCTGACACAGATTGCGGCTTACACCTACAGATAATCAGCAGCTTCCTGCCTGATATTCTTGCTGACTGCCTAGGTCTCAGTACTTGTACAGCCACCACTCTTGCTCTCGGCCATACGCACCATATAGAAGCTCCGGATAGGCGATCGAGGAACCCGGCGGAACCGGAAGGTCGTGGCAGAAATGCTCTTCGGACACCTTCTGCTCATCATTGTGCGTCGAGAGGACCAGCTCGTAGATGATATTTCTACGACACTTCGTTACAACTAGGAGTGCAACAAAGGAAGTCATTCAGGAATACTGACCGTATCTCAGGAATGAGATCCGAAAACCGGAACGTCCGGTACTTGTCCAACAGCATGAGCTAGCAGTCTTCGCATTAGTCTCTTCCTCGATGATTGATCCTGTCATCTCACCTTCTTCGCGCATTCGCGACGATTCAATCTCCGGCAGCGTGACGAGCTTCGCGCTGCAACGAACTTCCGCAGGTCCTTAAGGCTGTAGCGCTTTGCATCCTCATAATCCAGGACCGCGAACTTCCGGAGCTCTCCGAGACGTATGTTTGCCGGATGTCTGGGGAACATTTTGGCGAGAAATCTGTACACCCACGCAGGTTTAGGAGGGACTTCCTTCCAAGGATCTTCACGAAGCATTGCACGGCAATGGCTGTTGTGTGAAAGATGCAAAATACTTGCGCACTAACTCCACGATGCTGTCAAATGTGTTACCTTGGTACGACTAAAGGTATAAAATGTACAGCTGTCTGAATGGAGCCGAACAGAGTTTCAATGCACACTCGCCACAGCGACAAGAGATAACTGGCTTTGACATCGACCTTTCCCGACTTTCCTTCAAATTTCGATCACGTCGCAGGCGTAGTCAAATCATCAACCAGGACAGACTTGTCTGTTGTTCTCCTCGTAAGTTCTACCGCCCGAAATATCTCCCCTTCCCTTTCCTAGCACGACTCTTTTCACATCTCCTGGCTGCATCACCCACAATCCTCACAACTTTCGCTGTCTCGATAATGTGTAACGCTTAGCTACATCATCAACAACCTTCACAAGCTCCGCTGTCTTGGTAATGTACGCCGAATGTCCCGTCGCCAACTCCACGACCTCAGCCTTAATCCCAGCCTTCTCCATCTTCTCCAGAATGCGCTGCTGATAGTTTGGCCGAAGTGTCATATCCTCAGTGGTGTATACATAGGTCAAAGGAACATGCCTCCAGCCCTCGAACTGGACTTTGTCCTCCATGCAATTGATATTGGCCCGTGACAGCGTCTTCTCTAGCTCAGCCGCCTCATCGTCCGGAATTCCACCGAACAAAAGCATCTTCGCGTTTCCAGTAAAACAGGTGCCATCCTCAGCAATATCAATGGCAACGGGTATCCGATCCTCGTTGCCCATGTCCCGAACAATGTCAAGCACCGAGAAGCCTTTCGGGTGAATGTGAGCAGCCACGCCCACGAGATGGACCACACCACCTGGCTTGCCCGCAGATTTCCGCGACTTGATGTCAAGGCCCTCGATTGCATTGCAGCCGACTACGCCACCGTAGGAGTGCATTACCAGTATGATGTTGCGGCCTACGTCTGCGAGCTGCTCGACAAGGCGGCGAACAAGAGCCGTATCTTGAGGTAAGCTGGCGATTGGCGGCCGTGCTCCAATACAGGATGGGAAGAAAGGAATGTGAACTTCATAGCCTTCTTGCTGGAGAGCATTGGTGAACTTTAAGAAGGTCACAGGCGAATGCCAAATGCCGTGGAGGATGACAATCGTTGGCTTTGCCATGAGGGCAAGATGATTTCGATCTGTAATATAGTGTATTGCGATGGAGGAGAAGACAAGGTGTAGAAGAATGTTGTGTTGAACGAGTAGGATTGGGTTGATATTGAAACTGCCTCAACGAAGCGCCCAGATCCAATGTATCGCTTCTCAGCGCCGAGGAGCTGGAGAGTGAGTGAAAGTTTGCCCAGTGAAAGAGTCCGGATCAAGAATGTTGACACTCTCTTGAGCTGAGAGCAAAGAGGAAGAGGGCACCTTGAAAGGTTACGCAGTGAAGCTCAGCTCGGTTGATTGATACAGCCGGTCACTACACTCTTTATGTACATAGATCTGCCGATCTTGAAAGCTTGAGATTATTCGCTCATCCTTGGCGAAGTTTTCCATGATTAGGCTTCCAAGAGGTCACATTGCAGAATGTAGTGAAACTTATCCCGCGGCCGCACAGTTGGTTGACTGCAAAGATGGCGATATTGTACAGAATGAGCTACATTTTCTTCACGTCAATAGAGTTCAAAGTGCCTTCGCAAATTCACTCCAGGCAAGTCGCAATGCAAGTCGCAATGTAAATCTCACGTCATTCGGCTGTACCTGTAGTTAGTGGACATTCCTTCAACCTTCGCTATTGAATTGAAGCCGACGGATCATGAAGCCGCCAGTCATGAATGGTGGGCCATCCGGGAAAGGGTTGTTGATATCAAATGGTCGTGGTGGCTTGGGAAGAATCTGCACCGCAGGCATCCCTGTACTGTAGCAATTCTCGGGCGGCTCTTGAGAGGGTAGCTCAGTTGTTGATGAGATTGCTGTTGTTGGAGCAGCTGTTCACGGCGTAGCGGATGATGTGGTTGCTGTTGGCGAGGTTGCTGCTGAGGACTCTGTTGCCGAGATTGATGCTGAGGCTGCGGTTGGGAAGGCTGCTGGAGACGGGACAGCTGTTGGGAATTGTGTTGTTGGCAAGTTTGCTGGCGGTGAGGCTGCTGTTGATGAAGCTGGTTGATGGCTTGGTTGTGATGCGGGTTCGATTTCTGTCTCTCCAACCTGCGGATTCCTCTCAGCTTTGTTCTTTCTGTGATTCCGTTCTCTTCTCTTGTTCAGCCGTTCCTGGTTCTTGAACTGGACTCTTTCGGGTCCCTGTCGATACGCTCTCCACACCTCGTTGTTCTCATTCCGCATGTTGGAAGTGTGAAAAGCAGAAGAATGGGCTCGTTGACGGACTCTGTTTATAGGGACTCCGATGCCTTCTTCATGAGTCTGCTTTGCTCAAAATTCGGTCAGAGCGCTGTTCAAAACTACACCGGCTGGTATCGGAACGGGCAGTCGACCTTGATTGAGAGGGGCATACCGTGAGATAAAGGGTTCAGCAGTGAGTATGGAGTCCGAAGTACTTCATGGTGGTGAGAAGAAGGAGTAGGCAGTCCAGTAGGCGGTTTGATGAGTGGGATTATGCATCGATTGTGGTTATCGGAGCCTCGGAGATGGAAGAAAGTTCAAAGCTGTGGATTGTTTTTGCTGACGTCTGGGCCGCCGTACCAATGGAAGCTGCATCCACCATCCCAACTTCTTCCTTCTCATCTTCATTGCAGTCGCCATGTCCAGCGTCTGCCGAGCAGCATGGAAGCTCAAAGTTGATACGTGGTAACGATTGTTCACGTTGATATGCTTACCGTCTCCTCTGCCACCAATATGGACCTCTCCGCGACCGCCACGCAGCCGCCGTTCCCGCAACACTGGACGTATGCGGACTTTTTTGCAGGGAGGACCAATGGTGTGGGAGCAGCAGAGGGACACATCGAAAATGGTGCGGAAATCAATATGCAAGACGAAGGAGATAGCGATAGAGAGAGCGATGAGCTCAGTGAGCCTCCCGCAGATTTGACAAGCACTGGCATCGAAGGAGCAGCTGGCAGCGAGCATGACGATGTCAGTTCGGAGGTATTGCAAGAGTTCCCTCTTATTCCAGCACCGAAAGTTGACGGCTTGCGCTTCTCGTCCCACGACGCAGCAGCCACGTACTTGTTGGAGCACGGCAAGAAAGAAGGCTACAACATGGTTCGGCCCAGCTCCTCAACCAAAAAGAACGGTATCGCCATTCGCCAGCGATGGTTGTGCGACAAAGGCATGCCGCGGAATCATATGAACCAACGAAAGGCGAGAATGCTCGAGAGAGGTATTCCGCAGGTACGAAATAGAGGCAGCAAGAAGACGGGTTGCACCTTTGCCTGCACTTTGCATGCTGTGGATCAGAAGAATCCAACGGCTTCGCAATGGGTCATTGAACTCGGCCGCAACCCTGTGCATAATCATCCTCGCAACGAGACTAAGCAACTGCTCCGTGAGAAGGAAATTCGGCAGGCCAGGCTCACCGCGAAAAAGGAGCCTTCAACACGTATCATCCATGATGCTCATCAGCCTGGACAGCCCTCTTGGAGCACTGGGCAAGACTCAATTTGGGAGCGAGTCCGCATCATGGAATGTAAAGCCGATGAGCTGGACTACATGCGACAACCCGTCTGCAGCGACTGGCTCTTCCACACTGGCAATGTCTCCTTCGCACGAGACAGAGCCTCTTTCAAGGAAGACTATCAGCCTATTGACAACGGCTTCGCCATCCTCGAGGATGGCAATCGGACAGTAAGTGTTCTCGGCATTGGAACAGTTTTCGTTCCGTATCTACCGCCATCCTCCGGTCCCCTGCCTGAAGGTGCCATGCACTCCTGCGTCCTACACATCCCCGCTGCGAGATGCAACGGTATCTCCATTCCACGATGGGAAAGCAACGGATATGCATTCAAGGCCGTTTCGAATCACAGAGTCATCGTCTATGACAAGACTTCGAAGGCAACGCTGTTTACTGCCAACGACTCGAGCGAGCAGGTGCGATTGTGCATGGATGGCGAATTCGACGAGCAGGCGCAACTGCCACATCTCCTTAAAGATGTTGAGATCAAGATTACGGCCGATCGAGCGATGTTGGCCCAGTGGGCACTACAGACTCTGTAGTGCCCAGTCCCAGAGCCTTGTCGGCGCTTGAACGAATTCATGCCTGCTTGCTTGTTCAAGCCACCAAGCTTCATTTGGCGATGTAGGGAGTCGCTTGGTACAGATCATTGGGTCCTTCTACCTCTCATTTGTTTGCTGACGCGCAATTTCATGCTACCCTTGGATCGAAGGCTGTCCGTTTATGAATACTGGCCAGATGGTGAGTGTTGCCGGCCGTCGTTGTTTGGTATTGCCTTTGTGCTGTGCCGTTATCCTCATCGGCTCGGACCGAATGACTGGGGTCCGCAATCCTTCTTCGTATCTCGTATACCTTACGCGTACCTTGTTTGTTGCACAACAGGGGTGTCCGACAGGTAGGCATCCCATCTCAACACCTCTCCTCCCTCCTCCCGGCCTTCTATTGTCTGCGCTTCATCTCTTTTCGCCGCCAGAATGTCTCCCACATTTGTTACCATCGCAGACAACACACAATGGGCCATAACTCGGGCCATCAACACGCTTGACGGCGTTCCAGGCTCCGCAGTGGTTGTCCGCTACGTTCACTCTTCTTACCAAAATGATCCTGTGCGCAGTGTCTTTGAACTTGGGTTGGTCCTGTTTGCAATCTACTACCTCCTATCGCCGACCTATAATCCGAAAAAGTCAGGCGGAAACCACGTCCGCCTGACTGAGAGCGAAATTGACGAACTGGTAGATGAATGGACACCGGAACCACTCGTGGCTGACAATCTGGAGTTGAGCCGGCTAGACAAGAACCTGCCCATTTTTGATCGAGACGCACCAGCCGGACCCAAAATGAAACTTCAGAACCACGGCGGAAAGACGGTGACGAATCTTGCGAGCTATAACCATTACAACTTCTCCCGGGATAGCGAACTCGTCAATGAAGCTGTCCAGACAATCCGCACGTATGGAGTTGGGCCGTGCTCGGCACCAGGCTTTTACGGAACCTTCGACGTGCACATGGATCTGGAAAACCACATCGCCTCGCATGTCGGAACAGATAGGGCAATTGTCTATTCGCAGAGCTTCTCAACTATCAGCGCTATGATCCCAGCTTTCTGTAAGCGCGGCGACATCATCGTCGCAGACAGAGCCGTCAATTTTCCCATTCTGAAAGGAATTCAAGCTTCGAGAGCGACTGTCCGATGGTACAAGCACAACGACATGGAAGACCTGGAACGTGTACTCTCCAAGATTGTATCTGAGCGAAGACCTCTTACTCGCCGCTTCATCATCACCGAAGGACTTTCGGAGAACGTTGGCGATATGGTCGACCTGCCCGAACTTCTTGAATTGAAGCGCAAGTACAAGTTCCGCATTCTGCTGGACGAGACATGGTCTTACGGTATCGTCGGCCGTACTGGTCGCGGAGTTACCGAACACTACGGCATATCTGCAACGCAAGTCGACGCCATCGTCGGCAGTTTAGCAGGCTGTATGTCCAGCGGTGGCGGTTTCTGCACTGGGCCGAAAGACATGGTCGAACACCAGCGTTTGAACGCCTCGGCTTTCACGTACTCCGCTTCGTTGTGTGCATTCCTGGCATCAACCGCTTCCAAGGCTATTGTTCGACTGCAGTCTGCGGAAGGAATCCGGGTAGTGCAGGTTTTGCAGGAGAACGTCAGCGCTTTGCGCTTACAGCTGCAGCGGAACGATTGGGTGGAATGTACCAGTGCGCCGGAGAACCCGGTACTTCTGTTGATCATCAAGGACCGGCTTATTCAAGAACACTGTCTTTCCAGGTCGGATCAGGAGTTTCTCCTACAGGATTGCGTAGATGAGGTAACCATTTCCGGTTTCGGTTCGAAGGAAACAACTCGCTAACAGAACTATGCAGTGTCTGTCAAATCACAACATCGTCATTACCCGGCTGAAGGCTATGCCGTTCATGGAAGGTCTCGCGGCTCGTCACGCAGAGAAGGAGTGGCAGCCACAGCCTGCTCTGAAAGTCTGTGCCACGACAGGGTTGTCGAAGAAGGAGACTGAGAAAGCAGGCACGGCGATTAGACATGCCATTACAGCTGTTATGAAAAGGGGCAAGTGGCAGCGCGCTTGAAGATGGTAACGCAGTAGGTTGGACATACTCGACTCGTGTGGCAGACTTACCTCAGTCGTTGACTGCGACGTCCAGACCGCATGAGGCTCGGTGTCTTAGATGCTCATCGAATTCACCGAAGATATTGGCCATGTGAAAGAAGCATCTCGGAGGTTGGTCAAGGGACCCGGGAACAGAGCGTTTCGTGGTCCCACAAAACATAATTGCACTGATGCAGTTTGTGACGGGACTGCTATTTGTTGAACGGGAGCACTGAGCATCCGCTCCATCTATCGTGCCAGTGAGGATCTTGTGGTTGCCGAGAGCTCTGAGCTTGTTTTTCCGTGTGCTCACACTTGCAGCTTGCAGACGTTCCCCGGACTCTCACCCGGATAGTGTGCAGTTTACTGTTCAAGTGATCATAGTTGCTTGATGGCTGTCCTTGGTACATTTGCGCAAGTGGAGTTACTTGGCAGCAGCAAGATGTCTCCGGAAGTCTGCGGATCTCTGCTCGGATCGACCAAGTTCTTTCTGTGAGTACATCTTGGGTTCAGATTAACCAGCCATCTCAGCAACCACGGAGGAGCGCGGAGCCGTGCGGCAGTGACAAGATTTCCAGACCGAGATCGACTCTGTCGCGTCAAGAGACTGCGACAGAAGCAGGAGCATACAGAACCATGCCAAGAAGTTCGAGCACGTGGGAGTAAGGCTTGACAGTCACAAGCTTACAGTATAAATTGGTGAATTTCCACCTCAACCTTGGCCTCTCAGCATCAATACTCACCCTCTCAAGCGCGCAAACGCGGCCGCCTTCGGTTCTGGACTTCTGCTCGGTGTGAACTCGTGGGATTTCCAAGTCAACATTCTGCTGAACTCTGACCAATCATACTGCTTACATCGGCCCACGTTCTTCAAAATTGTCACTGGCGTTCGATTATTCGTCCGAATACTTACCCATTCTGGAAGGCCATCGCAGACACTTACCAGACACATCTGCGTGCCTGCATGTCGGAGCAGTCTAGCTGGTACAATCACCCACGTTGTGTGCCGCATATCCTTCAGCCCTTCAGCCTACCGCAGTGGGACGAAATCCTTATCACCAGAAAGATATAACTAGTAGTAGCATGGCACCATCTTTCTCGGCAATATCAGAACGCTTCAACTCATCATGAGATTACTCGCTGTTGCTACTCTCGCTGCGACCGCCGTCCAGGCAGCAATCTACAATGATGGATACGAGACTGTCAACAGTCCTACACAACCTGTACAAATCAGGCTGTCTTACCAAGGGCCCAATGCAATGATGGTCTCCTGGAACACATTCTCTCAGCTCCCGAAGCCCACGGTCAAATATGGACTTTTGCCAGAGTTCCTGTCATTCACAGCATCTTCCAGCGACAGTTCCACATACCCTACAAGTCTCACGTACAACAACCACGTCGAGCTCGATTTCCTCCTACCTGACACGACATATTACTACCTCCCTCAAGGTGGCAATGAGATCGAGCCATACTCCTTCACCACGAGTAAGCTGACTGGCGACATGGACCCGTTTTCAGTCGCTGTTGTCGTTGACATGGGCACGTTCGGGCCTCTCGGTCTGAGCACAACGACTGGAGTTGGCGCTGCAAACCCACTGAAGCCAGGAGAGCAAACTACGATCCAGTCCATTTCGAAGCAGCTTTCCAGCTTTGACTTCATGGTGCATCCTGGAGATCTCGGTTATGCGGATGCATGGCTGAAGGAGGAGATTCAGAATTACCTGCCCAGCACTCCCAAGGAAATGTACCCTACAGTCTACGAACACATCAACAATGCTTTCTATGACGAGCTTATGAACATTACTGCTTACAAACCGTACATGGTCAGCCCTGGCAACCACGAGGCGAACTGTGATAACGGTGGCACGACCGACAAAACGACGGGAGTTGTGTACACCGAGGCTATCTGCCCAGTCGGACAAACCAACTTCACCGGCTACCGCAACCGCTTCCGCATGCCAAGTGCTCAGTCAGGAGGTCTGGAGAACTTTTGGTAAGCCTACTCCATTTGATGAGAATTGCTCGGGAACTGATATGAATCAGGTACTCATACGATCATGGCATGGCACACTTCGTCTCCATCAACACTGAGACTGACCTTGGTGACGGTCTGCTTGGACCAGATCAAGGCAGCCCAGAGTTCAGTGGTCCATTCGGTTACATGAACCAGCAGCTCAACTGGCTTGAGAACGATCTCAAATCTGTCGACAGGGCCAAAACTCCTTGGGTCGTCGTACTGGGCCACCGACCTTTCTACAACAGCGCCGGTGGCATTTGCACAAACTGCAGCACTGTGTTTGAGCCTCTCTTCCACGAATATGGAGTTGACCTCTACTTCTGCGGCCATTCGCACGTCTACAACCGGAATGCACCCATCTACAACGGCACCGTTGATCCAAACGAGCTTGATAATCCAAGCTCGACTTGGTACATTGTCAACGGTGCTGCTGGTCATTACGACGGACTGGACAGTCTGACGTATCCTTTGATGCCATATACTCGATATGCTCAGGACACGGAGTATAGCTGGAGCAAGCTTATCTTCCACAATTGCACGCATTTGACGCAGCAGGCGATCTACAGTGGCAATGGTACTGTATATGATGAGGCAACACTGTACAAGGACAGAATTTGCGGCTTCGATGGAATTTAACAATGTAAGAGGATCGAACGAGCGCACAAAAGCCGCAGTAGAAAGAGGAGGCGGTTCAATTAGGAGCCATCGAAGAGACAATAGCCAACACGCTTCAGTACTTCTGTGCAAGTCATGACTTTCGATATGAAACCCTCGCAAAGTTCTCATCCCAGCAGAGACTGTCAGCCACGAGAATTCTTCTCATCTGGGTCCAGAGCTTCAACCTTCGCATTGAAAAAGCAGCAGACAGACTTGTCGGCATAAGTATTGCAGAGCTTCGAAGACTTTGGCCATGAGAAACAGCTTTCTTTGGTTCTTCCTGTGGGTTGCTTTGCGGCTTGTTCTGTGGACGCTGTCATGACGGACAGATACCTCGGATGAGTCTTCGGTTGTGGGCAGGAGTACAGCTCGGTCGAAGGCTTTTGTAGCTCATGTCATACAGTGTCTGATGGATGCAAGTATAGCGACAGATGAATGCGATTGATGTAACAGTGGGGCAATTGCGTCTGTGAGCTTGGACATCTCTGGTAACGTGAGGAATGAAGATCTCACACATCTGTCGAGACTCTCCGGAAAGGAAGCATACACTATCAGCTGTCAGGACATGGAAGAGGTGGATCCTTGTTGTGCAGCTCTAAGCACGCTGCCTCAGCACACTGCCAGGACAAGCTCTTGGCGAGCGAGCACATGCAAAACCTTGGCGCTCGCTGACCCAAACAGCACAAGTCGCAAAACTCTCTCTGAAGCGATATATTACTGTTTAGCAGTGCGATGTTTGTTGATGTTCCGGGCCGCCAAGACGCAACACCACCGTTCTGCCACAAAAAGGGCGGACTGACTTTGGTCTTTCGGCAAAAACAAAATGACGGAAATATTCAACGGCAGGGACATGGCCTTCCGTTCATATCAATTGTTGAACTAAGAATATGTAAGTAGATCGAGCCAAATTTATTTCTAGAGAGTGGATATGAACCATTCGGCTCCTTGCACGACAATCACAGGAACCCCTATCTAAAAGCGCTCAATGTAGTCGGCGCTGTTCACTTTGATACGTGCAGACACCTGTGCCAAGGCCAGTCTCACGTTCTTTTCTTGTTAATGTTGTCTCCCAGATCGACCAGAGAACCACTCGAGCGCATTTTGTTATCAAAAATGTTATCGGCGATGCGTATACCAAGTGGAACGCCCCCGACAGGAAAGTTGCCACCCCCGTCACGTGGTCCCAAAGACTCGGCCGCAAACCAGTTCATGTCCTTGACCTTTTGATATAATGTGCTTCCGTCAGCAGCTACCTTGAATAACTGCCTGCGATCATTCGGCAGCGGTAGATTTTTGTCTTTTCCATCTGGGCTACCCTCTGTGTATTTCACAGAGACAGTTTCGGCAGCGAAAGCATCAAAGTTCCAGTGCACACCAAGCCAGATACGTGAGATACCGTTGGCAAAGATGGCCTCCTTGATAGAGCGGAACGTAAAAGGAACTCGTGTACGGACTTCTCCTGGCTGATTTTCAATTGGAACTGATGGAATGTATGCTTGATCAAGGGATCGCGAAATACCATTGAGTTCGTCGGATATGATGGTGAACGAGATGCTATCGCTGGCAACATCTCGGTCGTCAGGGAGAAGCTTCAGGTCTCCTCGCTGGTTGTAGAAGAGTCGTACCATTTGGAAGGCACTAGCGCCAAAGGTTGCATGACCCGAAGGATAAGACGGAAAAGGGGGTTTGAAGCCGGTGTCATTGCTGTTGGTCGCTGGAGCACCAAGTACTTTCCAAGTGGGCCGTGAGGAACCGCCAGGAACAGGTCCGCTTGGATCTTCCCGAACACCAGAAAGCGGACGCCACAGCTGGTATTTGTACTTGTCGCGCCAGCAGAATATGCCAGCATCAGCCATGGCGACATTGACAAGAGCAAGCAAACGAATGAATTGGGCATTGTTCTCGTCGGAGTTGAGTTCGGATCCAACTTTGTAGTCAAAGGCAATCTGCTTGATGAACTGATTGTATTCACGAGGTGGTGTACCAATCAAGTTCGTGCCGTCGTAGGCCTAGAAGAGAGCATTTGCTGTCTGTACTGGCTCTCGTTTAGTTGAGGCAAGTCCTTCCGCACCACCCATTCGAAAAACGTCTTCCACTGCCTCTAGATATTCCAAATACTCGGCAGTAGGGGCAGCAGTCAAGCTCGGCGGCTTGGAGGGGACAACCGGAGGGTCTGCGATTTTGATATTCTCGGATGTTGCGAAGACGGCAGCAGTGGTCCCATAGAAGGGACCATGGTATGGGCGGGTAGCTTTAGTACCTTTATTTGGATCATTGGGATCGATTGGGCGCAGACGAACGGGGTGAGATGGATCACTGTCGAAATAGTAGGGCTGGTTAGAATTCGGCACATAGTTGGCAGCATCGACGCCAGGTTCGTTGCTCTTGATCTCGAGCCGGTCAAGTATCAAGTTCGCGATCGCAGCCCCAAAGGCAAATGCTGCGCCATTTGAATTGAGAAGATTGTTTTCTTGATATGCTCGAATTGAATCATCAATGAAGTCGCTCAACGCAGAAGCCGTTTGCAGAGAAACTGCAGGATCCTTCTTGTCAGGGGCCTTGAAGAGCTTGTCGAGAACCGTGACAGCGGCGCCAGCCACTGCATCCTTAGCTTCTACAGCATTGGCAGCTGGTCTCGCGCACGGTTGAATAGCGTTCAAATCCGTTGTAGACAGATATGGCTTGAAGTCCTTGATGAACTGCTGCATGGCTCCGGGCCGACCACCATAAGGAAAGGTGGCGAAGTAAGCGTCGTGCATAGCGAGATGCATAATCCCCAAGAACCTCGCTGTCAGTGGAGGTCCGGTCTGAGGACCCGAGTCGGTGTGAGTAAGCCGGACCAAGTTGAGTCCCACGTCGTTCCAATAGAAGACGTAGTTGTCATTGTACTTGCGAGGTCCTGCACCATTCGGACGCAAAGCTTCGATGACTGGTGGAAGCACTGGAAGAGCCATGGTCGCACAAGTAAAAGGCGGGTATGAGAGCTGATGAGGGGATATCGAATGGGAATCAAGCTGGAATGTGATACATCAAGCAGACAGCGGGAACACAAAGCCTTTATAGGCACTCGAGCATTATTCTAAGCCCAAGTGAGGACTTGTGTCTGAGTGTGTGCGCCGAGTGGACCATTCGCCGCCTGCATGAGCAATGTGACAATATTTGCCAAATTAAGAGTCACCTAGCCTGGGCTTGACATCGCTGACCTGGAAAAAAGCCAACAGATCGGACAGCCTACAGAACCCTGCAAAGCATCAATTTATCCCTTTTCTTGGCGTTGAAGCCACAGCTTACAAGATTGAAAGCCAAGCTCGTAACGATTTGAGGCATGGTCGAACTATCCCATCCGCTCACGAGGCAACGCCTGCTTGATGCACCAAACCCTCTGCTTACGTTTTGCGTAGGTCATGGGACTGATATCTTGCATCGCCAAAGTCTGGTCAGATTTCCATGAAGCAGCTGAAAGGGGCTTTTCCTTGGCATTAGGAACGGCTTTTGTAATCACGTCGCTAAATCCGTAAGATTGGCGTGCTGCGCAAGTCACTTCTCACCGCTCTGAACTTAGTACAAGGATATCCAGCTGGAGCCGACAGCAGAACCAGCCTGATAGTCAGCCGCCGTGCGACTGTGGCGCCATTCATATGGGTGTCTGTGGCACCATTGACCATAGCCCGAGGTCGGAGGAGGTGTCTGCAGGACCTACTTAGCCCTGCGAGCAGGTATTCTCGGCCGAGTCTAGTCTAATCTATCACCTGCCAATTCCTGTCCGGAGACATCGAACACTTTTTTCTTAGCGGGACACTCTAAAAGCCAAGAATTATTGAATGTCTCAGCCGACCCTGTGATAGACGCCCAAACAACCTTCTCAATCGGGTAGGTGTAGGTATAGAATCATCAGCAAGTTCCTTGCATGCTGTTTCCGGGCAGTCTGTGTTTGTATGTTAGGTGGGGCAGTTATATGCGTATAATGAAATATGAGCTGCCAAGGCTTGCTGATGAAAGCGCCTGTGAGCAATATCAGAGCAGTCGATGTGACGGATCTCAAAGAGCTTGCCCCCATTGTGAACACATCTCTGTCGATCGGCGACAATCTGCTACGACAAAGGTGAAAGAGCGTTCTGAGTGGCTACAACGCCACGATATCTCTGATTCGTCAACGCAGGAAAGCTTCACAAGAGCGGAATAGTCTGCGAGTCGGATATACTGATAGCTGCCACGTTGTAGTCCGGCGTGGGAACTTTGAAAGGAGAGTATCTCTTCGATCGATCTACGCCGAATAGTGACCTCAGACAAGATTCAAGGTAGAGAAATGGACAGCGCTCTTTATGTCTTTCTAGATCACTGAATTGGCTTACTTTCATGCATCCCTGACCGAATATGCAGATTCTCGAATCGAAAATATCATAAAATCAAGCTCTACAGGTTTCGGAGCCATGGAGAGGATAGCTGCTTAAATTCTGTCTGCAAAATTCCAAACTATCGATATTGAACTGAATCAGAGACTGGCTGTCCAGAGGTCAAGATGATCTTCTGCAATTCTACGTCTACACCATTGATCATTCTTCTTCGATTTGAGGCATTGGAGCAATACCATCCCAATAACGCTGTTCTTCGCACTGTGCTTGTCCTATGAATCTTCGTAGATGACACAGTCTGGTGCGAGAAAGATCTGATATCTTTCTAGTGAAGATTGCAATCTCGGGAGAATAAGATGTCGCCTCAACCAGACATATCACCACTAGCACGAATCTCACAAAGCAGCTCTCAAGGTCTGTCAGCGAAGCGTCAGAATCGACGCATGCAGCCTGATAGCCTCAAAGAAAGTGCATCGATACTAGACAAACAAAGAAGTATTGCCTGATGCTCTAGGTGAGTCCAACAACAGCAAAGACAGGAGTATATCTTCGCTTGGTCCACAGACTCGTCACATCTCCTCATCAACTCAACCCCTGAAAGGTTATTGCATGCTTCATACCAGATCTCACCTTATCCAACAAGATGTCCCAGGGATACTACTGCCTCAATGGTCCTAATGGCTGCACCTCTACTGTCTCTGGGCCGAATATGTACTGTGGCAACTGCACGGTAAGTTATTGAAAGACTACTAATATATCGCATGACTGACCTGGAGACTACAGTGATTAATACTAAGCTCGAGTATATAGTACAACGATAGAAGTGAATAGATTTGCTTGAGCCTTGCTCCCTCCCTGGCCGCAATTTAGATTTCTCCTGTCGGACCCTGAGTTTGAACATGACGCTCTTCGTAGCCTTTGTCTTTTGAAACTACACAAACAAAGCAGCATTGCTTTCACGGTCTGGGTAACTCCGACAATAGCAAGGAGAGCAGCATATCTTCCATCTCTTCCGCGACCTTTCTCATCTCGCAAAATAATTCCCAAACGAATATTTAGTACTTTATACAAAATCTTACATTAGTCAATAAGATGTCCGACGGATACTACTGTTCTGGAAATGCCTGGGGCTGCACCGCCACTGTCTCTTCGCCAGACGAGTGGTGTGGCAACTGCGCAGGTCCACGGGTAAGTCGGTAAAATATTCCCAAGGTGCTGCACAACTAACCTTGAGATTGCAGTGATTAACACCAAGTTTGCGTACGTAGTACAACAATGAGAATTATACATTCGCTTGAGCAATGAAGCGTATCAAGTTTCTCATGCAAATTGTACCGAAGTAGAACATCGGCAGTGATGCATGTGATATGGAGTCAAGTCAGGTATCGCGTGCCAAGGAGTCTGCGCCTAGAAAGGGGTTGAGTTTTGAGGTTTGAGGCCCTCGAGAGACAGTCGCTACGAGGTCGGAGTCTAGCTTCTTTCAGTATCGCATTCTAAGCTGCGTCGAGTTGCAATTTTGAGCCAAGGTCGTTCAGACTATGCGGGTTTTTGCCGAAACTGGTTCGATATCTTTCGCCAAGCCAACTTAGCCTAGCCAAGACAAGACGTGAGTGAATGAACTTGCATAGAATGCGTGGCGCGCCAAGATGCTGCGAGTGATTCCAAGTATGAGTAAAGAGATCAAGGCCTTGGTTTCGTTTGAGGGGGTGGTTCCGACAGTCAATCGAGAGCTCGACATGACCGGCGAAGACGGATGACGCACGAGGAAGCCAAGCTTTCTATGTCCTGCTGTCATTTCATGGCTAATACGGGCACTGCTTCACTAGGACTCGTAGTATCGAACCCAAATTGACGGTGCTTTTACGAGACCTTCGTTGTTCTTGGAGTTGCCAAGCGCTTGCGTCCTTCTTCGAGAGCAGGGAGACCGGCATGTTCGAGCAAAAGCTTTGGACACTTCTCACATCGATAGCTCTTTTGAGATCTGACTAGCAATTGAATTGCTGGTGGAATAATGTTACAGATGACCTATATATTCTGGTGTATGTGACGATTCGCATGCGATTAGAGGTGTCGATAGGAGAATTCTCTATTGGAATCAATCGGTCATCCAGGCCTGTTCACCTCTCAATGAGCGACGACGCCAGTCCAAAGACATCTAGTACCTCCAAAAGTATTGTTCCAATTGATAATTAGTCCCCAAGATAAATCCTCTTGACTTCGGTGAGGGAATTTTCCCTTGAATGATGCTCATCTTAACATCTTTGCATACGACACGTCATGCGAGACGGACTGCTACTGATAACAACATCAGTCTTATTATAAGCACGGAGTGTAAAGTATAAGCACCTGATATGTCATATTCTATCTAGGATCCTTCCGTCAGAGTCTTATGTGATAGAAGCAACCAGTTGAGCTTCCTCGTCAGCGAGGCGGTCCTAATCACGTCTAGTATCCTCTCCCGAATATCACCCATGATCTCAGTACTACTGAGATTTCGATCAATGGAGATCAACAGTCAAAGTTGGTTGTCTATTTAAAAGCTCATGCTACTGAGTAGCACTGATGTTGGCGGAAGTCTCATCTTACTGTATCTTCCGTGATCGAAGCTTAGAATAGCTGAGGCATCTCCAACAATTTGCAAACACCAACACTCTTAAGGTAAGTGATCTGATTATTACCTTCGCATAAATAAAAGATTCTCGTCCAAGTTTCCTCTACAATCTGCAAAACCCTCCATCCATTCCACTCCATTACAGCTGAATCGCAAACATGACTGGCACCATCAAGACACTCACCTTAGCCATGGCTTTCAGCCTGGTGGCCGCTTTCCCCAACAGCCTCGCTGCGACCAATAAACGACAAACCGCTCCTTGCATCGTCAACACGGTCACATCTCCCATCTCCGACGCCCAAGTCCAAGCGTCTATCCTGCAGTGGAACAACGACGTCAACAATGTCAACAACTTCCTCAACGATGTCGCAGCCGGCACCATCGGTTCATTCGCCCCAGATGAGCTGTCTCAAGCCACCTCAGACGCCTTGACCGCTGCTAGCGATGAACCATGCCAGCTCATGACACTCGACAACTTCGGCCAGCAGGCGGGTATAGAGACCTCTGGGTCGGCTTACTCTTGCGCTGTGGGTGATCTGAACACGGTCTTCAAGCTCCATGTCTTGGACAACCTCCAAAAGATTATCGACGATCCTAGCGATGCTGCGACAGTCTCATCGGCCGTCTTGGACGTCAACAACTTTCGCTGTTGCAATGTGCTTCCGGATGCCTCGATCTTGTGGTTGGCGGCTGCAGATAGCGCTGGTGTTAGTGGAAGTGTCACGACTCAGGCTCCGGTGGAGAATGCGTGCTCTAGCATTATTTGCACGCTGTCTTGTGGAGCGACGGTAGCTTGAGCATTCACGGAAAGGGAACCAGAGCACAACCGTCAGGGGTTTTAGACGATTCTTGTTTGACATTCTTGGAGTAGCTCAGATCACCACAGTCTTTATCTCGCTAGTCTGTTCTTCAATATACACTTTGGCGACACGCAATGAGGACAATGCTTCCCAGCCAACATTCTGTAAGTCCCAAGTTTGTATCGGTCCACATTTCGAGACTTCGTCTTCTCGATGATCAACTTCCAGAAGCCTTCGCTTTGTTGGACATGTCTCACCCTGAATCTAGGGGATGAACCCCTGAAGTGGGGACTGTGACTATTCGCAGTGTTTCGACACATCAATCAGCATCGTGAAGAGCTGTTTGCTCTGTCTCTCTAGTCATTACTTACAGGGAAACACTGCGGCGTGACTCTCCAGGGATAATGCTGACTCTTTTCCCTCCTTACTCTTCGTTTTTTTCTTCAAAAGTCCAAAATCGAAATCGTACACCACCGTTCTGAAACGAAGATGCATACACACGGACACGAACATCGTAGCCAGGTCAAGATGGAGTTTCCTCCCGAGCCATCGAAGTCTGTGGAGATCATGACAGTATACCTACTTCTCAGCGGCGTCTTCACTACATTCCAGATCGGATATGCGTTTTTGATGATCATCAAGAACGTAGTGGACTTCTTTCTACTACCACAATCTCATACCGTCCGATCTCAGAGAAACGCAATCGACCGAGATCATATCCAGCAGGATTGTACTGGAGACTCAGAGACTGAGGCGTCTTTGCCTAACCATTCCGAGCGACTGCATGCTGCGCAGACCCCTGAGCTTCATGTCACTTATCCGGATCTCTCTGGCTACGACAGGATCATCGATGAGGATGTGACTTCATCCGGAGACACCGTTATGAGGGAGGCGCAGGGAGAAGAGACTCAGCATGGAGAGGTAACAGAAGGAAGAGCGGAAGAAGATGTGGAAAACATGGCAGCTGCTGCAGATTTCTCCATCGTGGATACCGGAGTCGATATCGACGACTGGATCAGTGCTGTCGCGAACCAAGAAGAAGAGACAGCTGTGCCGGCACATACCCCTGGATCGGCTACCAATGATCGAATGGAGGACCAACTCGCACCAGAACCGCTCAAAATCAGCTCCGCTCTCTGGACGCAACAGTTTCAAGATCATCGAGCCGGCAAAAGCTTTCGTTTCGGTTCATGCAATGCCGACGGTCCCGTCTACATCAATCGTCAACGTCTTTTGGCTCAGATTTTGGAGCAGATTGGTAGCAATGATGTCTGGAGCTGCATTCCTTACGAATGTCGACCTAGGCCACTCAGAGCTCAACTTCATTGTGGAGTGCCGTTCTTGGAATTTGTGTTGAGGTGTGTGATGCTCATGAGAGAAAGGGGCCAGTGATGCTGATTCAGGGGGTGAAATTGTTGGTTGCCGGGAGGATATTGTTGAAGCTGCACGGTTGCATACAGCACTTTCTGCACTCACGATAGCAAGATAGGATGCTCTACTCTATGAAAGGAGTTCAAGAGAAAGGTCGAAGATGTAAATGTATATAGTGGATGAAATGAATCCTCCCCAGAAGCTAGCTATAAGCTTTCAACCGACATCAGAGCTATCATTCTAGAATCCCGTTTAGTTCACCGCAACAAGTATAGTAACCTCAGTAAATAGATTCGTTGTAGTAAAGAATGTGTTCACTGCGACTCCCACTATTCCCACTATCCTCCAAACGACCCATCGAGCCTCCCAACTCAGCCTACCCCTCAAACCTGAGTCCCATTCGGATACTGACACGTAAACCCGATATCCAAAGCCCAAGCGAGACTATTAAACTCAATAGCCGCCTTTTCCGCCTGCAACTTCCCATCTCCAGTCCGAACCAAATAGAACAAAATACCGCCCTCAACAGGAAACCTCCCATTCCCACCCCCAACCTGCCCAAAAGAGAAGTACCAGAGAATCTTATCGCAGACGACCAGCGTATCTAGCGTAGTAACATCTGAGGCGGTGGCTTGCGGAACATCTGTCAAATATTCGATGAACAACGCTCGAGAGTCTAGATTCTCGCCATTATTGAAAGTGGGAGCTCGGCCAAAGAGCATGTTGATCGAGGCTGAGAATTCGGTGAAGTTGGATGTGAGGATCGTCTTGGCTGTCTCTGCAAAATCGGGGTCGGTTTTGGTGTAGACGGCGATATAAGTGTTGATGAAAGTGTTGGCTTCGTCCTGAGTGATGCAAGTTCCGTTGTTGGACGACGTAGAACCTGACACCCAGCCGTTGTTGCTGGACGACCCAGAGCCTGACGGTGGGTTTTGGCTAGGGGACGTTCCCCAGCTTAGAGGTGAGTTGTTTCCGGAGGATTGCCAGTTCGCGGGCCAGTAACTGGGAATTGCGGCTACGACTGTAGCCAGAAGTGGTGTGATAATGGTGAGCTTCATGTTGATGGCAATGTCAGAAGTTGTGTAGAGATTGAAGCCAAAGTAGTGATTTGATGTGGAAGCATTGCCTGTGTCGAAGATCGTTCTTTTATATCTCGGTCAAATTGTCCTTCATGTGGCCGTCACTCAAAGGCGTTGCTCAGCCCAGTCAGACCTGGTCACGTTCAACAACAAGGCAACATCGCAGTCAAGTTTCAAGATCTCTTGACATTTCCCAGGTGTTGAAAGCCTGCTTTTTCTGTGGCTTGGGTGTCAGTCGCAAACGCCGAACACCCTGACAGACTTTACGCCTCTTGGGGCATGTGTCAGCGCCATACATCCAATCCAAGTTTTCGAGAGGCGCATGCGCATGAGCGAGCCTACGAACAGCTGCGAGGCTGAGGCGGAAAGTCAAACGACCGTTTCCTTGCATAACCCAAGAACTATTCGTCGCAGTTCCGCCAGTTGTCATGACAGTACACTTTACAGGACAGCCTTCTGCGTGCGAGAGCCATAGGTAGTCAATCTGCTCTCGACTACTGTTGGCGAGGCTTGAGATGTGATGCAGACCGGACAGGAGAGACCTATCTTTGATGGTCTCGTAGCACATCCGACCGCTCAAGGACCCTATTGATTGACACAAGGCTACCCAGAGGACATTGCTGGAGACTGTGGACTGCTTGTAAGGATGGCGGGCAATGAAGAGGACCGGTAGTACGGCCAGTAATAGTCATATTTCGCATGCCATAGGTCTCTGTCTCATACATTTCAGCCATCTGTGGACGGTGCGGGAAAGAGAGGTCTCTCATTTTCTCCGCAATTCATCCTCCTTTGGCGCACTTTCGAGCTCTCCCCGGCTCTTTCCGAAGCTCTTCATATACACGTAAGACATTACATCTTCGCTGACCTTTATCATCAGCCCTCACTCCATCAGACCCTTGAACAGGCTCTCGAGCGACAAGAGTACTTCATCTTCATTGACCTTTTTCTCCTGGGCGGCGAGAGCCTTCGCATTGCGACGCTCCTGCATTCTTGCATCTTTTACATGCTGCTTCAGAGCTTTCTGATAGATCCGAGCCTCCTGTGAATGATGTTAGCCAGTGCAAGCGCAATCCTATGCTAGTCTCCGTACTTTGAAGCATATCTTGCAATCTATATGAGAAGTCGATGGATCCCTGACGATTTGGACGACGTTGCATGCGCCGCATCGTACTGTGATCTTGCCACGACACGACGCGTTCGGTCGGCTTGCGGGTGAAATTCTTCCATAGGTTTTGCAAGTACTGCAACGACCCGGCGGGCTCATTTGTTGGCAAACATTGAATGCATTGCACAATTGACAAAGTAGAAGCTGATCGCAGTCGTGTTCCACGACAAAGTTTTTGCCATCGAGATACATTACTTCACTGATGACATTTTCAAGTACGGTTCCTGCTGGGTACTTAGAGTCTCGCATCCCGCATTCGAGACAGTATCGTAGGCGAGAGTGTTTGCCCGCACTGCTTTTGCTATATCCACGGACTGTCTTGCTTCGTGAGAATTTTTCCCTTGGAAGGACACGGAAACAATTGAAGCAGGCGAAGTCATTCGTTCTGGTGAAAATTCTGCGTCCCGGGCCAGGACTTCGTTCTTGAAAGGATTGGTTGTGCCGATCGCTATGCTGGTGCCCGAAGACGAAATCGCTTTTCTCCTGCACTGGCCAGCTCTGAGGCTTGATGTTGTGGTGGAAGTATCGGCTGACTTGCGACAGACGAATCGCGTCCTGGAAGGTGAGGTATTGGAATGTCCAGAGGCGCAGCTCTTCCGGCAGACGCTCGACGATGTTGAGTGGCTGATCCGGCATCTTTGGCGGAAACCCTTGCGGAGGGAGCGGCCGCTCAGCGTTGTTGACGGGCGGGTCCAGCATCTTGAGTTGTTGTTTGAAGATGAAGTGAGGTTAGCTTTGCCAGTGAGTGAAGCCGGGAGGGCAGGCACTCGGACGCTCCCGCCGCACCTGCCGTCTGCAGCCCCTTCAGCACGGTTTTCAGTATGAGGCTTTCGCGATACAATACATTGTCATTGAAGGTGATTGTGAGATTGCATCTTTCCCTGATGTATCACTCCATCAAGTTCTGAAACATGCGTTCGAGTGATAGAAGAACTTCATCTTTGTCCTCCTTTTCCTCCATTGCGCTGACGGCCTTGGCTTGCCGGAGTGCTGCCTTCCTGACACTTTTCGCATGCAGTTTCAGCCCTTTGCGAAACTCTCGAGGTTCCTGATGATCATCAATATCTCAAAAAACAACAACATCATGCTCCAAGCCCATACCTTCAAGCACCACTTACAATCGATGTGAGTCGTCGCAGGCTCTCTAGCATCCTGCACACCGCTACAAGCCCAACATCGCACTGTCAGCATCCCTCGCTGCGTGATCTCCGACCGTGCTCCGGGCAAAGTATTGATATAAGTAGTAGAAATACAAACTCGACAGCGACCTGGCGGTCTGAGTTCGTCGTATTTGCCAAGGGTATTGCACAATTTGCAAACAAGAAGCCGATCAAAATTCTCAATGATCTGGACTCTTCGATGTTTCATATCCCACCCTTCACAAGTGATCCTCTCTAGAATGGTGCCAGGCGGGTACATGGAGTCTCGCATTCCGCAGTCGAGACAGTAGCGCTCAAAGCACGCCAGGATACTTTTTGCATACAGACGCTCAGTTTTGCTGCGTGAGAAGTTCCTCCGTGGAAGTACACGATAGCAGCGGAAACATGCGTATCCATTGGTAGCCGTGCGAATCTCATTCGACCTCGTAGCTCGGTCTGCAACACATTGGTTATGTTTTGACCAGTTCTGAGCATCGGCGACAAAAAGGTCCTTATCTATATCTGGCCAATCTAGAGGTTGGATGCTTAGATGGAAGAATCGGCTGGTTTGCGACAGATATAGAGCATCTTCGAATTCGAGGTAGGCGAACACCCATAGCCGCAATTCCTCCGGCAGTCGCTCGATGATGTTAATGAAGCCAGGCTCTGTCGCGTCTGCAATCGCGGGTATCATCGCGTCAGTCATCTGGATGTCAGTTGGTGAATTTTGAGATTGTGAAGACGAACGACGCAACGTGGCGGATCGAGGTTGACTTCAGCTCGAAAATCTTGTTGTCAGGAGATCCCTCGGGAGAGATTCGGTCCAGGGGACGGAACGTAGCAACGATGATCCGCATGTAGCTTTTTTGACACGGCCGCACGGCTTCTGGGGAACGAAGATAACGTCTGCAAGGTAGAAGTCGTGTTTCATGGAAGTCGTTAGCTCGTCTTGGCGTCCCCCCTCTCACAATACAACCACTATTACAACTATATAGCTCTACAACCATACGTCGCATTAATATTCTAAGTAGGCTAAATTGTTAGGCGTAGTTAGTTTAGTAATATATACCGTAGCTATATAATTGTTTATCGTAATATTGTCGCTAAATATAGAAGGGGCTTTTTAAAGCTTATAGACAGTCCGACTTTGTTACTAAAATTTAAGATACGACGAGAGATCTATAGATTTAATAAAATACGTCGATTATAGTACTTAGAGCCTATTTCTTATCTACTCCTTTAACAATTAATAGGTCCTTATTAGTTTAGGCTAAATCCGCTATCTACTAT
>MWSQ01004615.1:0-10584 GCA_002116395.1 Ramularia endophylla | reverse complement strand
GTACGGTGCGTTTTTAGGACATCTTTGGAAACAACGCTAGAATCCGAGCGGCGCCGGCGCTACTTAACGCCTCGGCAATCGATGTTTTTAGCTATACAACCTATGAAAGCGTAGCTGTAATTTACGTAGTGATTTTCATGTATAGGTATTCTTATATACTAATGACTTTACTTTTAATAAAAGATTACGAATAAAGAAGGCATAACTTCTTTATAGCACGTAGTTACGCTCTATAGGTATTATACACGTAGATTGTTAGTAGTAAGGTCCTTACACCTATACCTCTCTACTATTCTTCCCTAAACTTCCGACTCTTCTCCTACTTCTATAACATCCTTATATTATCTAAATAGCCTCCTAACCTACATACCGGCCTATAATTACTAATTCCTACCTATATAAAGTACGAAATCCTTAGCTATAGCCGACGGAGCCCCGAAAGCTAACGAGCGTGGTCTAGTCTATTTAATCTCCGCCGATACGGTCGACATTAGTAATAATTAGATAGTAGAAAAATTAAAATAGACATTTAAAGACATTTCTAACCTATATAATATAGCTTGTTAAGGTAGACTTTTCGCTAAGCGACGCGTAGCTCTAGATAATTACGTAGAAGGATAGTACGCCCTTCTAACTCCGGGTAGGAAAAGCGGACAAGATAAGATAGGTTAAGAACCGAGACAACTATATTAATGCTTTGATTATCTAGAGCCGGTCTATATAATTAAGAAAGCCTCTAGAAAGATTATTTTCGCTAACGAAAGATAGTAGAGAGGTAGTTACCTAATGTAAGGCCTATAAGGGTCCGGTACTTCCGGCTTCCTCGATACGTATACGAAAGGGTTTAGGGCTATTCGAGGTAAAAGAGCTTATTTCCTGCCTATACAATATAGAAAGATACTAATAGGAAATCAGGAATGCCGTATTTAGAAGGGCAACCTTAACAATGCCTATAGTAATTACATCTAGAATAGTATAAAGCCGACCTATAAGCATTTTAAGTCGAATTAGGCAGGCTATAGTCTCCCCTTACTATATAAAGCGTATAAACTCTCTAGAAGGACTTTAGAGCAAGTAGTTATGTAATAATACTTTTCCTCTATGAATTTAATTAAGAGAGAAATGGATTTTAGATAGTAGTAGGAAAATTAGAGGACGGGGAGAGGATCTTTACTTTTCTTGCCTATATAATAGTAATTAACTAAGGAAACGATCTCTAAAGAGTATATAGAGCGTACTAACCTATTCTCTTTAAGCACTTTATACTAAATTCAACTTATTAATTTTCTTTTCTTACATTCCTACGCTTTCTACTTGTATTTTATTCTTCCCTACCTGTATAATACGATATAAACATTCCGTAGTATCAACATTTACTACAAAAGCTAGTTTAGAATACGTAACGGCTATAGCGCTTAATATAGCTTATAGTACTTTACTCTAGTATATATAACGGCTATAGCTTGCTATATAGCTTATAGTACTTAACCCTAGTATATTAGTATATATCTTACTTTATAGTATAGCCGCTTCTAGTATTAATATAGTCTAGCTAGTAGTATTTTATAGATAATACGTCTTAGGTACGCGTCTAGCTATAATAACTAGTCGCTAGATTATTATAATTCTAAAGGAGAATCATCTACTATTAGAAGAGCGCTATAGAGACGCATATACTCTTAGGTTATTCTAAACGTCGTACGTATTAATTCTAGATGTTATATAGTCGGATAATTCCGTAGATAGCGTACGGAGTAGTAATAGATTAGGGTCGAGTTAGGCTATTAAAGAGTAGCCTAAGCTTAAGAGTTATTAGGACATCTAGGTATTCCTAGAGTTTATAAACTTCTCTTAGCGCTTTATCTAGGACTATACTAGGATTACGCGGCTACTAAACAAGTTACTATTAGAAGGCTAGTTAGTAAAAGGGTAGAAGAAGATAAAAGTAGTTAGAGGACCTTTTAAGTAGATACTAGAGGTAGATAGAGCCTTCTTAGACCTAGAATAGGCCTTTATTAACGCTCCTCTCCTATAGTAACTAGCGTTAGTTCTATAGCAGTTAGCTCTAGAGACGAGTCGGACGATCTAGGAAATAGTCAGTCCGCCGCTTTAGTAGTACGGAAGTAGGCGGACTTAATAGTAGTAATAGTAAGTAGCTCTAAGTGTCTAAAGTATCCCTCTATCTAAGCTATTATTATAGCAACGATCCGACTACTAGTAGTAAACCTACTACTAAGAAACACCTCGTACTAACCGCTCGCGTCGTAGGTTCCTTACGCCTATTAACTACGTACCTCGATAATAGTACTAACTCCTTATTTATTAGCAACGCTATAGTTCGGGAACACCGACTACCCTACTTCCTACTTAGCTCGTTACGAGCATTAGGGCTAGCTTATAGCTCTTCCTCTAGCCTAAGAGTAACACATCGTACTCTTGTCGACATTAACCTCTACGGTTACTACGAATAAGCTCTTATGTTCGTAGTAGACCTCTAGTACGATATAGTCCTTAGGTTACCCTAGTTTTCTTAAAACTAGCCTTATATCTAATACTCGACTAGTTAAGTAGTGTTTAGCTCCGCCTACTACCTATAACACTATACACTATTAACGGGTACCGCTTAGTACTAGTTAATTAATTATCCCTATACTCGTCCTATCCGTATCGTAAAACTTCCTAGGTCTATAGCGCCGCCTCTAGAACTACTAGACCCTCTAGGTAATCCTATACTAGCCCCTATCGAAGTTGGTATTAAGTTAATTAGACACGGCCCTGTCTAAATTTACGAACTTAGCTCTCGAGCTATTACTCTTATAGCCTATCGAGTAGAAGCTAAGGTATTTATAGGCTAGATTAAACCTAGCGCTCTAGAACCCCTCCTATAGACGCACGCGACTACGGTTACGGATTACGAGAAGTTTATAGCTAGTCCGTAATCGATAGATGTAAGTAAGCTGCCTCCGTATTACTAAGACCTAGCCTCTACTTTTTTAAGAGAAGAGGCTAATATACTATTACCGTACAAGGAAGGTGTTAACTATAAGATCTACCTTCGTAACGGTGCCGCTCTACCTTTTAGGAAGCTATATCGCCTCTCTAGCCCTAAAGAGGACGTAATAAAGAAGTAGGTAGATAACATGCTTATAAAGAAAATAGTACGCCTATTAATATTAGAAGTAGTAGCCCCCGTTATTGTCGTCCGTAAACCTAGCGGTAGATTAAGAGTCTATATTAACTACCGCGCTCTTAATACGATTACTATTAAGAATCGGTACCTAATGCTACTAGTCTAAGATACCCTAGCTCGTCTTAGTAGAAAGAAGTACTTTACTAAGCTAGATATTATCGTAGCCTTTAATCGAATTCGAATCGTAGCTAGCTACGAATATAAGACTACTTTTACGACGCGATATAGGTAGTTCGAGCGCCTCGTAATACCCTTTAGCCTATATAATATACTAAGTACATTCTAATCCGTAATCAATTATGCCCTACGCGAATACCTTAATAACTTCTATTCCGCCTACCTCGACGACGTACTTGTATTTAGCGATACTCTCGAAGAGTATAAGGCCTACGTTCGTAAGGTTATTATACGATTATATAAAGTAGGCTTACCGATTAATATCGACAAGTCTAAGTTTTACGTACATAAAACTAAGTATCTCGGCCTTATTATTAGTTAGGATAGTATTCGGATAGATTCTAAGAAAGTCGCTATAGTATAGTCTTAGGAAACACCGATATACGTAAAGGACGTCTAGTTATTCCTTAGCTTTATAAACTTCTACCGGCGCTTTATTAAGAAATTCTCTAAGGTTACTAGACCGCTTATAGAACTTACGTATATAGTCCCTCTCGAGCTAGGAGAAGTTAAACTATCGAAGTCGCGCTATATACCGTTTAACTAGACTCTAAAATACTAGTAAGCCTTCGACGAATTAAAGAAGCGATTTACGGAAGCACTGATTCTCGCGTACTTTACGCCTAGACTTAAAACTATACTAGAAACCGACGCCTTAGACTACGTTACGGCCGTAGTCCTTTTATAACGAAATGTTAAGGATAGACTCTAGAGGCCTATTGCCTTCCTATCGAAAAAGATGTTACTAGTAGAATACAACTACGACATCTACGATAAGGAGCTAATAGCTATTATAAAGGCTTTTAAGGAATAGCGCCTAGAACTCGCCGCCTCGGACGACGACAATAGTAATCCTATCGCTATTAAGACGGATTATAAGAACCTAGAATACTTTATATCTATAAAGGTCTTAAATCGTCGCTAGGCACGCTAGGCTAAATTCCTCTCTTAGTTTAACTTTACTATCTCCTTTATACTAGGAAAGTAGAATAGTAAGGCTAATGCTCTTACTCGTCTACCTTAAGACCTACTAAAGGAAGGTAACGCTCGCTTACGATACTCGCACTAAACTATACTATAGCCTAAACACTTTAACTCTTCGGCCCTATTTATATACTTATTAACAGTATCGATAGAACCGTTATTACTAGCGCGCGTATAGTACCGATACCGAAGCGGAACGGACGCGGCTAAGAAGGCGCGCTCCGTAATCGCCCTACTTACGAAAAGCGCTACTACTATTCCTCTATTATTAAAGATTAAGATTAATCGCGATAACATCCGTATAGAAAATAGACTCCTATACGTACGTAACCGGTATAGTAGCTAGAGCCTATTCATTCCTAGAGATAGTAACGAGGACAAACTACGTATAGCGGCTATCCGCTCCTATTACGACTCCTTTCCTACTAGATATACTAGAGGGGGTAAGACGTACGAACTTCTCGCTCGATAGTTCTTCTAGTATAGAATGCCGTATTCTATTAGCCGCTATATACGTAACTATCGTTCCTATAAGAACAACAAGCCCGATAGCTTAATATATTAGAGCCTTCTACGGTTACTTCCTACTCTATTAGTTCTATAGAGAGATATCTTAGTAGACTTCGTCGTTAAACTTCCGCCTAGTAGGAGCCTAGCCGACGGTATAGTCTACGAAAACATTATAATAGTAACCTGTCGCCTTATTAAAGAGAGACATCTAATTCCCGTTAAGTCTATAGAAGCTAACTACTACGTACGTATGTTTCTACGCTACGTATAGTCCCGCTATAGCTTCCCTTCCTTAATTGTCTCTAATAGAGGTCGTGTTACGGAGGGCACTAGTAGACAGGCAAGATACGTAGATACGACTAGTAGCGAGGTAAAGGGCTAAGAGGTTCTTAAGGAAGCCTCGAAGGAAGTAGGAAAGTCCGAATAACTAAGCATATACCGAGGAATAGCCGATGTAGAGAAGGGCTCTCGTAACAGTACCCCCCCTCTTTAAGACTAAGCTCCGGCGACAGTGTGTATCTATGAAAATTCCATGCTAATGTTCATTAAATCCATTAAAGCAAGCTCTAATTAAGCAGGTGTCTAAAGGTCGTGTCGTAGTAGTATAGTAATAATGTAGGGCTATAAAGTAAGAAATCTATGTATAGGCTTAAGCACGGCTGGTGTAGTTCTAAGACTTGCGCAAACGACTCGTACGGTTTAGGGAAAGCTGATTGTAGGTATCTCCGGGGTTAGGCCGTAGGCCAATGAGAGGGCAGGAAACTCCTTTAATGTTTCTAGGTATTCTTCGGCGTAAATGGTATACGTAACGGCGTATCGCTCGGAGGTGTACGGAAGCTATATTAGGCTAATATCGTAAAGGCGTGTAAGGGCGTAAACGTAGTATAAGGGCGCGGAAGGTCGTAGACGTAGTGTGTCGCTTAGAAGGTTCGTGTCGTAGCAAAGGCTTAAAAGTTAGTATCGCTAAAGGCGTATGTTCGTAGTATCGGTAGAAGGGCTAGCGTAGCGGCTAGTCGTCGTATAGTCGTGTACTAAGGATCGTGTAAAAGCTCGTGTCGCTAGCGGTATAGTAGCTAGTTGTTGTATAGTTAAAGGTCGGTGTCGTAATCTCTATAGTAGGTGCCGTAGCGGTAGTGCTTATAGCTACTATTATAGCATTAGCGGTACTCGTGTATATAGTGCTCGTTGTCTTAGTAGTATTCACTCTTAGCGTATTGTAGGCAAAGGTGGCTATTATAGTAGCCCTCGTATCCATCGTTAAAGTAGTACTAGCACTCGAAGGTTTCGTGTTTATAGTACTATCGTCTATAGAAGGAACAACGATCCCCGTTGTCGTAGTGTTCGTAGTAGTAGCTGAAATCGTTAAAGCAGAATTAGCATTATGTAACCTAGTTGTAGTATTCGGTCTATTACTCTTGCTCTTAGTCGCTATACTAGTCGTAGTCCGGGTAATACGCACTCGTATTATTACTATAGGTCTCGTAGTAACGCTCTATCTTGTATCTATATCTAGTAGTCGCGGAGGCGGTCGGTTAGGTACGTGTCGAGAAGGCGTGTGTCGCGGAGAAGGCGTATGTCGGTATAGGATCGTAGAAGGAAGCGGAAGGCTCGTGTTTGCTAGTGACTAAGTAGCTCGGCGGAACTAGCTAGAAAGCGCTATGATTCGTAAAGGTGCGTCGAAGGACATAGCTAGAACTAGTGGTTTCGTGACTACTAGTGCGGTTGCTACTATCGGTCTCTAAAAGCTCGTCGAAGGTGCTAGTGTCGCGTTCGAGCCTAAGTCGCGCTCTGCCTACATAGTCGCGGTAGCTCTCCGAAGGTCGTGAATTAGTAACTTTAAACTATGTATATGATGCCCTACTCTTCGGTATAGAGACTAGTGATCGGAACTATAAACGGTGTGTAATAATGCCCTAGCCTCTTATAGGCTAGTGATCTGAACTGTGTACTAGTAATGCCCTAGTCTTCTCGAGACTAGTGATCTAAACTGGTATAATGCCCTAGTCTCTTTAAGACTAGTGATCTGAACTAGTGCGAGAGGCGCGCGGTAGGCGGCTCGAGATAAGATGAAATAAACTTCCCTTAAAATCGCTACGGCGACAGCGATAAGGCCCTATTAGCGATAGGGCGTACAGTATGGCATACTGTAAAATGACCTCGCTAACTGTCACGGAGGGCACTAGTAGACAGGCAAGATACGTAGATACGACTAGTAGCGAGGTAAAGGGCTAAGAGGTTCTTAAGGAAGCCTCGAAGGAAGTAGGAAAGTCCGAATGACTAAGCATGTACCGAGGAATAGCCGATGTAGAGAAGGGCTCTCGTAACAGGTCGCTAGTTTATATTAGCTTTCTAGTCGCGCCTCTACTCGATGTTAGGTGTTTCTCGGAAGCTGTCTTTATTATATCATCCTAAGACTAACGGTTAATCCGAAAACACTAATAAGTCGATAGAGACCTATCTTCGAGCCTACTACGCTTACTCTTAAAACGACTAGGTTAATTAGCTACTACTTATAGAGTTTGTAGTAAACAATTACGTATCGGAATCTACCGGTATGTTACTATTCTTTATAAACACTAGACGGAACCCGACCTTTAACATCGACACGTTAATCGACCTACTACTTCTACCGTATAAACAGAAGCTCGATACCTAGTCCGCGACGCGCTTTATAGCTTATATAAAGAAACTTTACGAGTACCTCCGCCTCTAGCTCGAATTAGCTTCTACGCGCTAAGCCGACGCTACTAATACGTATAGAGAACCTAGGCTAGTATTTGCTATTAGAGACATAGTCTATATTAACCGGAAGAACATACTAATATAGCGCCCTACCCTTAAACTAGATTATAAGTTTGTAGGGCCCTATAAGGACACTAATAAGGTCCCTATTATATAATAGATGTACCTAGTAAAGTAGAAGGGCTATTCCGAAACGATATAGGAAATAGCTATACTTATTGTTTAGTATACTGCCGCCGCTGTCGTAGACTTCTACTATAATACTAGGCGGTCTATTTAAGTCGCCTTTAAGACACCGTACGACTAGGTGCCTAATAAGACGCGACCGTCGGGTTAACATCTTATTAGCGTACCTATTAACGACCTATAGTATAAGAATGCTAGTAAAAGCCGTACTAGTCCCTTACTAAGGTAACGGCGGCTAGAACTAACTAGACCTTTATCGGCTAGTCGTATAGCGTCTACGGAAAAGTTACTAATACGACGAGTCACTTAAGCTACTACGCGCGTAGCATAGTTAGCCTCCGCTAGAGTAGTTACTACCTTATTAACTACTACTGCCGCTAGTACGCGTCTCTACGGAGATGCGGCTGTCTTTAAGACTACGACTCCTCTATATCCTCCGGCTATACTAACGTCTAATATAGAGTAACGCGAGCCTACCTCTTAGAGTTCGCTACTAGACCTACGATATACGAAGGTTAGAGGCATTCCGCCGACGTAAGTTAAGAAGCGTTAACGGCCGTAATTACGTTACGCTAGGATAGAAAAGATGATTAACGATTGTTATACTATATGTTAGCGTTAGTAGTTTGTACTACGCTTAATAATAGACTCTTATATATAGCTCGTAAGACCTTACCTTCTAAAGGGGGGGGTAGTGTTACGGCTAGCTTACCTCTACTACTATTGTAGCCTAAGGCCGCCCTAACTAGCCTATATAGTAGAGCTTTCCTCTAGACTCTCTTTTAGACTTCGTATATGAACTTGTCTTTTACCGTATTTAGTCACTTCTTATTTACTCGTTGTACTCTATTTAGACCGCACCCTTCTTAACCGTAACAGGTGTTAGGCGTTAACTATAAAGGCAGTGTTAGCCCTAGTAGGTAGTTAGTAGTCTCTATCTAGTAAGGAACTAAGTACAATGTAGTACTAGCGGAGACTATAGTAGAGTATATAGAATATTAGGAGGAAGATTCTACCGCCTTCCTAACCTAAGACAAATTGCTATAGGTCGCGGCTCTAACTACTTTAATAAGTATAAGGAGGCTTATAGTAGGTAAGAGGGACTAGAGAATCTTTTAGCCTACGTATATTTAAGCAATACTAACGGTCGCCGCGCTAGATATAGAGGATTAGGCCTAAATCCTATCTTATTACGAGGAGTATCTTAACTTCTTTAGTAAAGAGCTTATATATACTATTACGTAAAACTCCTAGTATACTTATACTATTAACTTAGAGAAAGGTATGTTGCCGCTATAGATACTAATCTATAATATCTTTTAGAAAGAGTTAGGTACCCTCTATAAACACCCTAAGATAGCCCTAAAGAAGGGCTAGATTAGGCCTAGTAAGAGCCTGTATAGAGTTCTAATTCTCTTTGTCCCTAGGAGGGACGGAAAGATATACCTCTACGTAGACTATCGTAGGCTTAATAAGGGTTATAGTTATAAATTGCTACCCGCTACTATTAATTAATAAGTTACTCGACCGCCTAAGTAACGCTAATGTCTATAGTAAGTTAGACTTAACAGATATATACTATTAGTTACGTATTAAGAAAGAAGATAAGTAGAAGACGGCGTTTAAGACGCGGTACAGTCTATTTAAGTACCTAGTATTGTCTTTTAGGCTAGCTAATACGCTAGTTACATTTCAAGTATCTATTAATATAGCCCTTTTAGGCCTAGTTAATACTATATACGTAGTATATCTATATAGCATCCTAATCTATACTAACTTAATAGAGGAGTACATCCGCTATATTAAAATAGTACTAGGGAGGCTAAGGGATTAGAAGCTCTATACAAAGCCTTCTAATATAAGTTTCATACTAACAAAGTTAAGTTCCTAGGCTTTATAGTAACGCTAGGCGGAGTAGTAATAGATTAGGGCCGAGTTAGGCTATTAAAGAGTAGGCTAAGCCTAAGAGTTATTAGGACATCTAGGTATTCCTAGAGTTTATAAACTTCTCTTAGCGCTTTATCTAGGACTATACTAGGATTACGCGGCTACTAAACGAGTTGCTATTAGGAGGCTAGTTAGTAAAAGGGTAGAAGAAGATAAAAGTAGTTAGAGGACCTTTTAAGTAGATACTAGATATAGATAGAGCCTTCTTAGATCTAGAATAGGCCTTTATTAACGCTCTTCTCCTATAGTATTTTAATTATAGCCTACCTATTCTAGTTATTATAGATACATTAGATACTATATATTTAGGAACTTTACTTTAGCCTTATAAAGAAATTAAGGGCTAGAAGTACTAGTACCTAGGAGCCTACTACTTAAAGAGCTTTATAGGCGTAGAGATCCGAAAGTATACTAGATAAGGAGTTAATAGCTAATTTAGAATACTTTAATATATAGCGGTACTTAGTTCGAGTAAGGAGTATAAGTTTTATCTAATTCTATATAGGTAAGATATCCTCCGATTCTAGCTAATGCCCTTTTCTAGCTTTCGTATCTAATATTACTACCGATACCTAACCGAATTGCTTAGAACTTTCACTTAGCCCGTTTATACGTATATCGAGTAAGGGGTGTAATTTTCATCTAATTCCGTATAAGTAAGATATTCTCTAATTCCGGCTAACGCCCTTTTCTAACTTTCGTATCTAATATTACTACCGATACCTAACCGAATTGCTTAAAACTTTTACTCGGCCCGTTTATACGTATATTAAGTAAGGAGTATAATTTTCAACTAATTCCGTATAAGTAAGATATCCTCCGATTCCGGCTAACGCCCTTTTCTAGCT
>MWSQ01004610.1:0-32964 GCA_002116395.1 Ramularia endophylla | reverse complement strand
AGTTAATCTCGTCTACGAACGCTCGTTAGGGCTAGGTTTATATAGGTATTATATACGAGAAGGGTAATACTATACGTACCTATCTACGCTACGTAAAGAGGGCCGCCCGCGAGATTATAAATACTTATAATATAGAGATCGGCCGCGTATACTAGGCTTCTAAGACTTCGGAATGTAATATATCCTTATATATAGCGACTAACTCTAAAGACGATAACGATAACGATAAGGGCGAGAACTAGTCCTCTATATAATATCCCGACTAACGACTAATGATACCCTCTAGCCTACCTATATATATTTAACTAAGCGATTAATTTCCGGAATAGTACTTTAATTTCTTAACTTTAAGTAAGGCGTTTAGACTTAGTTTAAGATGTTTAGCTCTTAATAGAGAGTAAGATACCTAGTAATAACTTATAAAAGCGATAGTATACGTATACGGTACTAGGAGAACAGGCTAGGAGGCACATAAGGAGACTACGAGTAGAAGCTACCCTTATAGTACTATATCTTTATATTAGAATAAAAATTTTTAATTCTAAGTACTATTCTAAACTCGTAGAGAGCGTACGACCCTTAGACACCCGTTTACTAACTAAAAACCCTATATTTAAAAATCAAGCTACGTAATACGGCCTAGCCTTCTTATTGCGCCCTTAGACTGCTATAGGCAAAACGTCTCGAAGAGGAATAGTGTGGCTTGGCAGTCTGTGCTTCTGAGACTAAGGAAGTGGTTCGAGGCGTTCTCAAGCTTTCGCCGATCATAGACGATCTGTCACTCGTACTACCCGGATATAGGCGTGCCAGAAAGTTGGCTTCTCTCATCAGTCCTGCGCTGTGCCTCTCTGCATTCAGATCTTGGCTCTACTCTGTAGATCACGAAGCGATGCCCCCAACTCTTGTATCAGTCTCGATTCCCATCTAGTTCAATTCTCGATTCCCATCTACTTCAAGGCAGACTCAACTACTCAGCACCTGCAGCTCAAGCACAATTCCAATCAAGGACGTAATTCGCAAACACAATCCAGCACTCCGACAAGATGAAGACGTTTTGGGCTACCATTCTCGTCTTGCCAAGCCTTGCTTCCCTAGCAGTTGGTGCTCCCATCATGGCCGGTTCGCAGAAACATTTCAGTCCGTCAAATAGAAAAGTTGCTGATCATAACTCAGTCAAAAACATTGCGGCTCGTAGCATTGAGAACATACAGCGGCCTAGCCAAGTCAACACTTTCCTCGCGGCTGATGCTACCTACGTTACCGATGATTCTGGGGAGGGATCGGCTTGATGTTAGATCAACGATGCAACTCGGGTCATTTGTGGCTTGCTGGATGACTTCATGGAGGGTAGCCAAACTTCAACCAGCCAGCAACTTTTGAGCAAATTCAGGCTAGACTTCCATCGAATAAGATATGACTATGCAGCTACATCTCCATACAAATCAATCAATCTCTGCCTCTCGTCCGTACCGTAAAGTTGTTGGATCACGTCGTTGTATGGGCTCCCTTCAGGGCAGAACTTGTGCCTGTCGAGCGTATCGTACACACTATTGTCCAGGAACCGATAACATGCAGTCCGCTCTTCTGCCCAGCGCTCAAGCTTACTGAAATCGCGGCATGTCCGCTGCTGGTGGAAACCACTAGATTGATTGCCTTGGTCTTCACCAGTATATCGTGGCGTATCGTCAGCGTGGCAAATCGTGTCCTGTCGCAGCTGGTCAAGGCAATGGAAGCCATGAAAATCGACCATTTCGAATTTTCCGCCGTCTCGCCATTTGGCAAAAGATGACCAAAGCCAGCTAAGACAGTGAAGGTTATGATATGCGTTGAGCAGATAAATGCCCTTTGAGTTGTCCCAAGGAAAGCGTTGCGACTGCGGGAGGTTCAATTCCCTAGCCTCTTTGTCGCTGATTGCTACGATTCCAGTGCTAAAGTCAATCTCGGCCCATTTCTGGTCGGACTTAGTCCTGTGGTGTCGGTCGTAGTATTCGGACTCATCGTTCCAGCTTTGGATTATGTTCCACTCCAGGCCGGCATATTCAAATCCACCGCAGTTCAAGGAAGGGAAGGATCGAAGCGAGTAAAACCAGTAGGAAGCAAGCACGGCGTTCAATGTAATTGAGATTACCAGAGCGATGACAAGTCCTTGTGAGGTACGAGATTTGTCATATTCCCGCGAAGCTGGTTCTTCCTCGTCGATTCCCTCGCGTGAAAGGCGTCGATACTTGGCGTCCATGTGGGTCTTGTTCATACCGCTGATGATCAGGCTTGGTGATCTAGGTAGTATGGGCTCGACTTAGTGGACGTCAACGGATGATTCGACTCAGTTGGCAACCACAATGCTCTGGGGAAGGACATCAAAGCCGTGAAGTTGGATGCAAAGTAGATGGCTGATGCCACAGGCCTCTGGCATTGAGACAGTAAGGTACCTTATGCATCGCCTGCGGAGCTGCACTACTGCATGAGCAGCAGAGCGGGGAAGACATTGTCGATTATTGCCAAAGGTCGGCTGGTGAAGCAATAATCCCTCATCACACCCATGATCTGCGTTGTTGTGCCAGATGAAGATGAAGTGTGATGTGACACTCCTCCACAAAGTTTGCAGATCTCTGCAAGCGCTCGCATCCTTCGCATCCTTCGCTTTCCTCCATCTTTTATCATCTACACTCCACGGACATCAACATGATGATGAGCTTGTCCCTGGAGCAACAAAATGATAGCTCTGGTGCAAGACCACCTGACCGGCCTTGTCACCATACTTGCAGGCGTCTCCCTCCTCTACATCATCAGTGCATACGCTGTCAACCGCTCCAACCTCTCTCAGCGCGTCAGACGACATGGCTGCTACGGGTGTCCCCAATACAAACACAATGACATTTTCTTCGGGTCAGATTACCAGAAGAAGACATTCGATGCTGCTGCTCGCGGTCAACGTCAGGCCTGGATTCGCGATAATTTCCGCCAATATGGACAGACCTTCGAGGTCAATCAATGGCGTAAACGCATGTTTTTGACCTGCGATCCTGTGAATGCACAATCTATACTTTCGACTCAGTTCAAGAATTTTGGCCTTGGTCCAAGTCGGGCGCCTTCTAGACCATGGCTTGGGGCGGGAATCTTCACTTCGGACGGGGATGTTTGGAAAGACGCGAGAAGCCAGCTGAAACCAATCTTCACCAAAGCTGAGATATCAGACATGGCGCGCCTCGACAAGCACCTGACGAGACTCATGGATGAGCTTGCTAATAAGTATTTCGAGGCAGACCTGCAAGCTTTGTTCCTCAAAATGGCAAGTTATCCGAGTTGTCCCAATGCATTCCCGGTCGCTGAACATGTCTAGTACCTGGACTACTCTATCGATCTCCTCTTCGGCGACGATGTCAACACCATCGCTGGAAATTCAGCAAAAGTTGACGCCGATGCTTTCATCGCTGCCTGTGATAAATCGCTCTTGCAAGTCGCTCGCTCCCAAACACCATGGCTTATCCGCTGGTACAATGGCTGGACGAAGGATTGGAACAAAGACTTTCACGCTTCACAAGATTTCGTCGATCGTCATGTAAAGCGCGCACTCAACACAACCACTGAAAGAGACCCTCCTGCTTTTATTCACGACCTGGTTTTGCAGACTGGCAGTACAGATGGGCTCTATCTCCGGAATCAAATGTTGAACATATTCTTCCCCACTCGCGATGCAGCTGGGATTGCCATCAGTCTTGTCTTCTTTCAACTTGCTCGGCATCCAGGAGTCTGGGAGAAGATCCGCGAAGAAGCGACGTCCGCCGGGATGACTACCAATGTGACGTATGAGCGTCTGAAGAATTTTCAATACGTCAATGCTGTTATAAACGAGACGCTTCGTCTTCATGGTCCCACCGGTCATGCTTTCCGAGATGTTCTTGCCGACACAGTACTCCCTCGCGGCGGTGGAATCCACGGAGACCAGCCTCTTTTCCTCCCCAAAGGCTCTGCTGTTATTCTACACATGCACGCCATCCAACGTGACACTCAGTTGTGGGGGGAGGATGCGGATCTCTTCCGTCCAGAGCGCTGGCTAGAAAATTCAACGTCTGCGCAACGTCGTGCCTGGGGATATCTGCCCTTCTTAGGCGGTCCAAGAGTTTGTCCTGGTCAGTCGATGGTGCTTGCACAGCTAGCGTTTATTGTTGCGGCGTTCGCAAAACGATTTCGGGAGGTGAGGAATTGTGATCCGGAGGATAGACTGCTAGAAGAGCATAGGATTCTTATGAAGATACGGAATGGTGTGCATGTCAAGTTGGTAGTTTGATGTAGTGTTTGATGACTCAATCATTTCTAACTCCGCTGCGAGTCTGCCATAACCGAATGTTGGAATGTATTTGAAGGTGTCTAAATTGCACAAGCATGTTCACTCACCTCAACGCGCCAAAGCGAAAATCCCACGGCTTTCGCCAACGTCAGGAAGGTGTGCCATTTCGCCGGGAAGATCACTGGATTACATGCATGCAATCAATCGCAACCTCATCTCTCGCTGTTACACCACTTTTGGAAAGCCGCAATGCTCATCTCAAATAGACACATGCTTTTGCTCCCCTTCTTAATCTTCCAACTTACTAGAACTACTCGAAACTTGCTGGCTTTTTGCCCCGCTCTAACGCCAGTAAACTCTAACGCAACACTTTCATATGGCATTCCGTCATAATGCGATGCAATGCCATGCATGCGCTGTTTACAATCGTCGGTAATGCCGCGTAGATGATTGCATACCATCGCATTGGCATTACACATCGCAACGCCGGGCTTCTGCCATTTCGCGATGTTTGCCAGACTTCCAATCCCTCGATCCTCTTGACGCTACGACGGTACCACCATACCCATCGCGCCCGAAAATTCTACGAAGACACCGGATGTACCTAGCACAACGCCTCTTTTAGGGTAACTCGCACGATATGGACGGCGATGCTCCGCCCGCACCATCACCAGACTCACGACGGACCACATTCTTGGAGGATCAGCGGCGATTGAGCGAGGGCGAGGATGCCGAGTCGCACACACAAGCCAGCGATGATGGCTCCACACACATCCGGCTGCAAATGCCCAGCAGAAGGCCAACCCTCGGCCGACGCAACACCACAAAAGGCGCCAGTTCTAAGAGTATCAGCCAGGCATTGCGGGCGGCGCGGGTGAGGGAGGAACAAGAGATGCTGCTGGGTGATGGGGAAGAAGCGGACGACGATGGCTGCTATCCTCCACGCAAGAATGACGAGCCCAGGATACGCAATCCTCACAGCGAACTTCCTGTGTATACTACAACACACAAGGTCAGACGGCTCATCATGGCCAGCATTAGCGATCCGTACAGCGACGAACAGCTCAAGACACCGCGTATGAATGCTGCCATTGTACGACCTCTGGTGGATCATCTATTCGATCCGGACGATGTGTCAGTCGTCTTCTGCTTGTTGGTGAACCGAGTGCAGTTTCTGCGAGAGCAGTCCTATCAGGCACATCACCAGACGGTCAACATCACCAGAGCGTCGCTTTGTGAGCTTGTGGCTAGTCGCATATTGCGCCGCTTTGACGAATATCACGAGGGAAGAGATGGGTTGTTGAAGCTTGCAAATGTGCTGGTAGCCGGGTTTGAACCATTCCAGAATGCGCCAGTGGAAGTTGCAAGAGCCAACACAACCGCCTTGCATTGGACCGTCCGCTGGCATCTCACTCGTCCAGAGGGACAACGAATGCTGACAGCCCTTGAAGTGGCAATCGTTTCGGAAAGCAAAAGTTTCTTAAGTACTTCGGCATGTCAAAAGATTGTAGAGAACGTCTATCGGGGGAGGATCATCTATACACCGACGTCCTTCATCGACATCCTCCCAGATCACTACAAAGACCGTGGAATCACCCTATACGACCCTCGAAGAGCACCTGTGCTGAACCAATACCGACTGATAGTACCGCGGACGAGAAACATCATCGAGGGTTTCCAGTTTGGCATATTACTCACCCTCTATATTTTGACCATGACGACCAAAGCGAGGACAGTTGGACCGCACCATCTTCAGTTTACCAGCCTGGAGCTCATCTTTGTTGTGTATGCTGTCGGCTGGAACCTGGATGAGATAGCATCCATCCTCATGCACGGCTGGCAGGTGCATACTGAAAACTTATGGTCGTTCCTCGACATTGCTTTTGTCTTCATATTCTGGACTTACTTTGGTGTCCGCGTCAATGGGCTCATGAGCGGCGATCTCGAGACCAGTAGATTGGCATGGGATATCCTAGCATTGGCCGCTCCTGTGCTCTTCCCCCGATTGGCGTTTTGTCTCATGTCGGAAAACATGCTGTTCATCTCGCTTCGCGCAATGATGGCAGACTTCACTTTTCTTACCTTACTCTCCTGCTGGTGCTTTGGTGGCTTTATCATCGCCATGTGGTGGCTCAGTGAAGGACAAGACGGTTTCCTCAACCACACAATCCTGACAATCTCCAAATGGATGCTATACATCTGGTTCGGACTGGATGGTACTGGAATCCAGCGTTCCGTCGAGATGCACTGGTTTCTTGGACCTCTCCTGATGATAACCTTTGCCTTTCTTGGAAACACTCTCTTCCTTACCATCCTCGTGGCAATGCTTTCCAACACCTACAACAGCCTCTCAAAAAACGCCACCGCAGAGATTGAATTCCGCCGAGCGGTCCTCACCTTTGAAGGAGTCAAGTCAGATGCTTTATTCGCCTACCGTCCACCATTCAATGTCGCAGCCCTTGCAATCCTCCTCCCGCTCAAATTCGTCCTCACACCCCGCTGGTTCCACAAAGTCAACATCACAGCAGTCCGAGTTCTAAACGCTCCAATCCTCCTCCTCATATCCTGGTACGAAAGAAAATATCTTTGGAAACGCGCCACATTCCTTTCGCCTCCGAGAAAGCACACTTGGCTGTCCATGTGGGAGCGATTTGGGGCGCATGGGGACTTGCAAGCTGTGTTTGATTCTGATCCGCCACAGAGCGTGTTGGATGAGTTTGCGGATGTTGATGATGTGCTTGATATGGAACTTGTTAATGGGAGTGGGTTTGAGACTAGAGAGAGGAGGGGGAGTAGGAGTATGAGTGAGGCTTCGGGGATTTTTCATAGTCGAAGTAGGAGTATGTTGAATGGGATTCAGTTTCGGGGGAGGGGAATGAGGGAGGAGTTTTTGGCGGAAATGCCGGTGCCTGATGGGGATGGTGGGGAGGCTTAATCTTGATGGGAAGTACCTATGAGTATACCTAGAAGTTCATTACTGCTTGACCAATCAGCTTGTCTGACCTAGCGCATCAATTTGACGACTTGTGGGAGGATAGCGGTACTGGTGGTCCGCTGAGCTTCAAGGACAGCGCTGATTGTCGACTGTTGAGCTTCTGGGATAGCTTTGACTGTAGTCTGTTGGGCTTCAGCCTATCCAGGATGTTGCAAATCACGCCAGTTCTCTGACCTGGAGGGTAATGCTCAAAGCTCTGCTTGATGACTGCTTGAAAGGCTTTCAGGCCCAGAAAATTGACCGCGTTCACGAGCTACGAGCTACCCAAGATGGCGGGGTTGAAGGACATATGTAGATCGCATCTGACATGCCGTGTTTGGCGAGCTGCACGAGTTGTGGTGTGCAGGATCGGATCAGATCGCTCGCATGAGGTACCACGAAGAGTCAGAGGAAATGTGTGGTTGGTTCGATTTTACCCCCGGTATGCAGATTTGTCAACGTTGTCAAGACTGACAGGTAGCCCAACCATACTATGGTGTCTACTATAGACAGACTGGTACAGCATAGTAGGCAGGTTTTATAGGGTAGCTTCACTGATTCCTCAGCGGTAGCTTCAACACTCCTTCCGGTTAGCAACGTCTTCTTTCAGCATTTAACAGCAATTCTTACACCCCTGCTGAATGAGGTAGCCGCACCTTTGAAGCTGGTGTTCGAACCAGGATAGGCCAATCGCAGGATATATTCTTTGGCAGGGGTCGAAGCGAGGCTGTTGGAGTGGACGGGAAATGGACGGTGAAGCTGCCTTGAAGCTACCGCTAAGGATTTCAGTGAAGCTACCCTATAAAACCTGTCTAGTAGGCCACAAGTGCTGCCATACATGAGGGAGCACTCCAATTCGATTTGGCAGTATCCACCAGGGTGTTGATGGGGTTGGTCTGGGTGGGTCTTCCTCGTCGTGGGCAAACTTACCTTAGCTTCGAGGATTGCGGGACGCAGAAGCTCTCCCACGCAATGCATGTCAATGCCTCGTTGCGAGCGTTGGCGGCCGGGGGATGCCATCGTCAGAGCAGGTAGTTGCACCCAAGGAGCTCTTAGATGGTACTCGACATGTACATGCTCCCGTCGGTGTCTGGCTGTTTGCATGTATGTGCAAACAAAGCAGAAGTTCTTAGCAATCGGAGGTGATGTCCTACGGCCGAGTTGTACCAAGCATTACCTTGGCGTAAGGTACCAGCAAAGTGGAAAGTGAGGGTCCTACTAGACAGACGGGTTGGGCAGAAATATGTATGTGTCTAGTCGACCCATCTCATCAACGAAATACCCAGCAGCCAGGCGCTAGAATGCTTCCCCTCGGCACTTTTGGGCGTTCGGCTGCATGTTCGCGAATCGGAGAAAGAGTCAGAGGCAGTCGAGACTCCCGTCGACACCGACGGCGAATCTCCCAGCCTCCCAGGGCTCCTCCCGCACGTCTATCAGGGCTGTTCCAAGCTCCATCCCTGCACGGTAGCAGCGCGGCTTCAAGCTTGGGCAGACGCGCGGTGCAAAGGAAGGTGAGAGTTCCAGGCTTCTCGGTGGTGCAAAGCAAAAACTGCTGATCGCGTTCCCGTGCCCTCGGGCTGGCGTGCATCAGGCCTGCAGGACCGTTGCCATTTCCACCCTTTTGGAGACTCGGAGACTTCAAATGTGCAAACCTAACCCGTTCGTGGCTGTTGGGTTTGAACGGCGGTGTTGTCTTTTCTTCTTAGCTGGAGCTTCTCCTGGACTACGAAGTCAGTCTACACCTCCCCTCTTGTTGTTCTTGTTCTTCACATCGACACACCCGGAAGAGAGACTGTTCAAGACAAATTGGCAGCAAAAAGCATATCTGCATCAGGGGAGCTTGGACTTGACGAATCGAGTCATCATCAGACAAACGCAGCATTGATTCAAACCTCGGCGCATACAGCTCCAGGCCTCTGCCCTGCTCATTCGATAGAATACTGCATCCCATACCTCGTTCGCAGAGATTGCACAGCACCTGCCCTTGTATACCAATCTGCAGCATCAGTGGCATCCGACACCTTTTCTTGAGCGAAATCGCAACTCGCTTGGTTGGACTCGCTCATCATGGAGGACGCACACAAGATCTCCATTACAATCTGCGGCGACGGAGGAGCTGGAAAGTCGTCAATCACTCTGCGTCTAGTACGCAGTCAATGGACACATGAGTATGCGACTAGACAATGCATTCCATGATTTGACTGCATTTCTGACAAAGCCTCAACGCAGGTACGATCCTACCATCGAAGACTCCTACTCTGTCACACGAACAATCGACGGCACTACATACTCGCTGTCCATAACAGACACCGCAGGCCAAGAGGAATACCGCGGACTCTGGTCCAATGCGAATCTCAACTCGGACGCGTTTTTGTTGGTGTACGACATCACTCAGCAGACATCGCTAGAAGCTCTCGAGTACTTCAACCAGTTGATCGAGATGCAACGCGAAAACCGCATGGACAGAGGGCAGATACTTCCTGTATGTCTCGTCGCGGGGAATAAATGCGATCTGCAAAGCATGAGACAGGTCGGAGCAAGAGAAGGACTGGAGTGGGCACGGACACGCGGTTACGGCTTCATGGAGACCTCTGCGAGGGAGATGGTCAACATCGAAGAGACATTTGCTTGTACGTTTCGCATACCATGGGTATCGCTGGTTTTGTACTAATTGTGGACTCAGTACTTGTAAAACGAGTCGTTACAGCTCGGAGACAGCATCTGGAAGGCATAAAGCCAACCTTGCCGTCCTCGACGTCGAGGACTCGACCGCTAGAACCTCTTCCTGCGCTAAACGAGAAGCGAACTTCTCCCTCGCCGCAATGGGACGACCCAGAACCTCTCAAAACGCGCTGGTGGCATAAGTACAAGTGCTGGTGATCATCTCGGTAACATGTCCATGCATAGCATTTGGCAATCTCTTGGACAACTCTTCACGGCTTTACGACTCATTTCGGTTCCCGGCGGTCTTTTGTCTTACGCAGCGATACCCAGCAATGGTGTTCTGGAATCTGGTCACTTGGGAATATGCATCAACATCGGGAGGTCTTTTCAGCATTTGTGTATCGGGTACGGAACTGTCGTTGCAATTCAATGCTAATGTATTTTTATACACTCACGAACTGAACGAGTTGTCTGGAATACAATCTCTAGCCTTTGGAAGAATCTCGTCTTGCAGACACAATCAGGCTCTTGTAAGGACTCCGCCGTGCGAGCTAACGGCAATGTCATTTGCAGTACCGTGCGCATGAACGCCTTCCAGACGTGTCCGGTTTCAAGCAAGATTTGGGAATTGTCCAGCCAGCACGCTTCTTGAACTCCCTGAGATTCCGGCATGGTCATCCCGGCATATGGAGATTCAGACCCAGGTACGACATTGTCACCACACTGCAAAAAAGGCCGATCGTGGATGTTTATCAAACGCCATATAATGTTGAAATCACATAGGTAAAACAAGATCACATCTTGGCATTGTTTGACATCTTCATCTCGCAGACAGACCAGGTCGTTCCCTGCTTGTCACGTTATGGCAACTCATACTTAATGCGCCTCGACCTGTAGCGGTGACTCGGTTGTTCGCTATCTTCTGTCGTTACCTCTCACCAGCTTATACTCCATGATGTGGTTCGCGCAGGCGCGAGGTTCGGGTTCTACTTCGCTTCTTACTCTCCTTTTGCTATCTTCGTCGCTTGCCAGCGCTTTGGGGACTCCGTTCCAGCATGCAAAATTCCATAAAGGAGCTGCTGCGGTAGCGCGTTCGGAACCTCGATCTCAGTCTGTTACCCCTGGTTATAAGGCAGTTGCTTACTATGTCAAGTAAGTTTATACGGCTCTCCTGAAGCAGAGCATATTACTGACAGAGGATCAGCTGGGCCATCTATGCCAGAAACTCCCCACCGCAGGACATCCCAGCAACTGCTTTGACACACGTGCTGTATGCCTTTGCGGGTCTGGATAACAAGACTGGCGAAGCGTACTTGACGGATACTTGGGCCGACGTTGAGAAAACCTGGGACGGTGATTTCCCGTCCAATACCTCGACTAATCTGTTTGGGAACCTCAAGCAGCTTTACTTGCATAAGAAAGCCAATCGTAATATGAAGACGTTGCTCAGTATCGGCGGGTGGAGTTTGCGCTCCTACTTTGCACCAGCGCTCGCGACCGAGACAGGGAGGAGGACTTTTGCGAAGTCGAGTGTGCAATTGTTGAAGGACCTTGTGAGTGTCTTGATTATCTCGGGAGGATGATCCTGCGCTCTGTCTATCGAGCACTACTGACTGCATCAGGGATTCGACGGTCTGGACATCGATTGGGAGTATCCGGCTTCGACCAAAGAAGCCGCCGATCTGGTCGACACATGCAGACTGTTCCGCGAGGAACTGGACAACTATGCTCGCAATCTGACGGGGAAACCTCACTTCCTATTGGCCATGTCTGTTCCAGCAGGTCAAAAGAACTACCAGTACTTTGATGTCCCAGGCTTCAATCCTTATGTGGATTTCATCAGCTTGATGGCCTACGACTACATGGGCTCAGCTTTCTCAAATTACTCTGGTCACGCCCAGAATGTCTACAAGTCCGAGACCAAGCCCAGAAGCACAGATTTTGATTCTGTCAGTCCGGTGGACTACTATATCGACAACGGATTGCCATCTTCGAAGCTGAACTTGGGAATGCCGTTGTATGGTCGTTCGTTTGCAGAGACCAATGGTCCAGGCACGAATTTCACGCCTGCGACTGATGGATCTTGGGAGAATGGAATTTGGGACTACAAGGTAAGCTGCTTCTCGTAGCGACTTGTATGTAGGCGAAGCTAACATTTCACAGGTACTTCCTCAAAACGGCAGCCGAGTCTACTCGGACGACAAGATCATCGCCTCGTACTCCTACAACAACGGAACTCGATACATGGTCTCTTATGATAGCCCCGCCATTGCCAAAAGCAAGACTCAGTGGCTCATCAAGCACGGCCTGGGCGGAGCCATGTGGGTAAGTTTTTGCTCGATCCTCGTGGTGCTTTTGGATCTGTAACTGACATGCTGCTTAGTGGGAGACTTCCGGAGACCGCCCATTGCAAAGCAATGACAGTCTGATCCGGACTGTTACGGACGAGCTCAAGGCTTGTGGTACAATTGAGTATTGTGAGAACGTGCTTGATTACCCGTACTCGAAGTATGCGAATTTGAGGGCTGGTATGCCTGGGCAGTAGATATTGGATAGGTCGGGCCGCTGGCGTTCGATTCTCAGTTCAAGTCAAGTTACATGTATCTGCACCTACTCTGATGATGGTTGCTGGGAAGTGGTAAAAGATGCTCGGGCTCGTGGTTTCTGTTGGATGCACCACACCACGGTCTCTTGGAGTCACTTTTGTCGACCTGTCCCGAAGCAAACATCGATAGGCACACACGGTCATTGCAATGTCACATGCAACCTGCGATTCGCATATAGACTAAGGTAGTGGAAAACCACACACATAGCTATATGCCTACGCGACATGTCAACTCCCTTAGTCGACTATGGTATGTCCATTTCTCCTACCCAACCCTAACCCTAGCAACCGATCTCAATTCACGCTGGAAACCCTAGATAGATCAGAAAGTCAACTAGGCAAGCATAGACGATTATCGAGTTGCAATCTCCTCTTTCTTCTTATTGGATGCCCGGATACGTTGCGAAGTTGCCTCCTGCTCCGCCTTGACACTCGGTGTTCATTCACCCGAATCTCTCTCCATCCTTCATCTTCGTATCTTTCGTATCTTATCACCCCACCATGCTCCAGTGACCCCGCCATGCTTTGGGGGTCGTGCGATGCCGAAGGTCGGCGTTTGAGCACTCCCTCGATTGCATCAAACACAACATGTTCTTCCCCAAAACTTAACAGTAAGACCTCTTCTGATTCTAGTACTACTTCCTGTCCTGTACTCAACCCTATTCCCTCCACGACAGCGAGATCCAAGATGCCTTCGTCTCCACCACCGAAAGGCATTTATGTGCCCGTCCCCACGTTCTTTGCCAAAGAAAGCAGCGCCAACTATGATCCTGTCTCACCTCCTCTTGATCTCGAGACACAGTCGGAGCACTCTTTGTTCCTCGTAAAAGGAGGCATCAAAGGTCTTGTAATCCTAGGAAGCACCGGCGAGGCCATCTTTGTCAGGAACAGCGAAAGACATGCTTTGATTAAGAGCCAGAGGAAAACACTCGATGATGCCGGATACAATGACCGTCCCATCATCGCTGGCACAGCAACACAGAACATCGACGACACTGTAGAGATGATCAAGGACAGCAAAGATGCAGGAGCTGAGTACGCAATGGTATGAGATGCTCACTTGAATCCATGCTCGACCACCATGGCTGACATATTGCTCTGAATATATAGGTTCTTGGACCAGCATATTTTGCACCATCGACCAGCCAGGCGGGCCTGCAGAAGTGGTTTGAGATCGTAGCAGATCGATCACCAATCCCAATCCTCATGTAAGTATCATGCTGATGGATCTGTATATGACTCGGCTAACGGCTCCAGTTACCATTACCCTGGCGTAACCAACAACCTTTACATTGCGCCATCAACATTCGAGAAGCTGGCGGCTCACTCCAACATTGTTGGCTGCAAGCTTTCGCATGGAATCATTGATGATCAGACGCTGATTGCATCCTCTCCTCGCATTGACCACGACAACTTCTATGTATTCACAGGTCTTGGCCAGAACTTGCTTCCAGTACTTACCATCGGTGGCGTCGCAGCCATCGACGGTCTGGCTGGGTGTTTCCCAAGACTTGTGGTCCGGCTCTTCTCGACATTCAACGAGACTTCTGCCAGGGGCACGAGCAAGAAAGATATCGATGGCATGCGTGAGCTGCAGTTCCGTATTTGCGAGGGCGAGAAGCTTGTTGCCACATGGGGTGTAGTTGGCATGAAGGAGGCGATTGCTAGGATGTGGGGAATGGGAGACAACAAGGTAAGCACTTTCTTTGATGGCAAGAGATCGGGACCAGCTAACAGACGGGCAGGGAGGTCGTCTTCCTCTTGCAGGAGGGTTCCAAGATGGCGAGAAGGAATGGAGTAAGTGGGCAGATGTTTTCGAAGGCTTGAAGAAGCTGGAGGAGCAGTTCAAAGCTGAGGGCAAGGAGGGTTGATTGTAATCCATAAGAGGACATATCCTGAACAGTCACTCTCGGATCAAGCCCAAGCCTTGGGAGAAAAAGAAATACGCGTCACCGGTGTTGTTAAGCTTCCAGATTGTGCTATTTTGGAGGCTGTGTCATCGGCGGACCGGCTCGTGATCATATGAAAGTTGCGCAGCCAGCTCGAACTCAACCAAAACATTCCAGCATCCCTATTGACATTTCTTCAGCCGCGTCGTCTATCCGTCCATCAGCTAATTGTAGGAGGATCGAGGCCAGCCATCCTCGTTGAGGAAGAGTCAGATACCGTTCAGAACGGGCGTGAGGATACCCGTTGTGGTTGGAGTATGTACCGATGTCAACGGTTACAAGCAAGACGCAAGGATTCCAACCACAGCATCTTGGGCATTCCGGGACGTGTTGACTGGACCGATCCAGAAGCCTCCAACCAGAGCCAATCTGTAAGCTCTCGAACTTAGTTGCTCCATGTGGAGTGGTTGTCATCAGTCAGTCAATGTACAACCACAACTTTTGTCCACTGGGTCTTACCGAACCTCTGCTAAGACCTCCTTAGGCTGGGCTCGCATATATAGCAATATCCACACATCGTGTGAATGAAGCAGGGAACATCGGCCTTTTGTATGTCTTCCCGAGTCCGGCGTAATGAATGAAGTGCAACTCATCGGCTGGCTGTACGAAGTACATAGCCCCGGGGTGGGCGAGAGATGGGGCGGCATGGGCGTAGCACTATGTACGTACGTACATAGGCGACCTTCCATCGCGTTCCAATTCCGGCAGCTAGCAGGCTCCGTCATGCGCGCACGCGGTCGAGGTGACATTCCATCGCCCGGCTCCTTTCTCAGATGCGAGTGGCGCCATGCATCTTTGGTACACGTCTGCTCCAGCAGAAATCATGTGCGTTGCGATTCGCGGTCCACTTCCTTAATAATGGTGTAGAGGTGAGACACGGTCAAAAATATTGTTTTGAGTAGCGAAAATTGTCAACATGCTGCGTGATATAGATGGATGTGATTCGACCGCTTGTGCAGCTCGATAGCCTGCATGGTGGCCGGACTCGCATGCACGGCTACTCCGCCTAGACCACAATCAGCTCGGAAAAATTGCAGTCAAGGAAATCAGTACCGCAGCCGGCGCATGTATGTGGCATCGAAGCGATGCCATGTAGAAAGCGTATGAACCGATATGCGAGCAGGCCTGTTCCGTAGTATCATCAGCAGATGGCGGGAGTAGTATGATGAGCGGAGTTGTTCTTGATCGTGATCGACGAGGCAGGTCCACCACAGGATCTTTGCAAAGTCTGTCGTCACGATGCGGGTACATTGGTGATTTGAGAATTCTAGTAGAACTCGAGCAATGTGGCTCGCTATGTTCTCAAGTGTCGATACTCTGTACAGTCTTCCAAGAACGCTCAAATCGAAGCTGTAGCCATTAGCTCCGCCTCCCAAAGCGCCAAACAACAACGCGAAAAGCCGGACTCGAGAATTCCATCGAGCCCAGCATTCGTTCAAATGTGCCAGTCCCAATTTTGCGACAGCAAATGCGCCTCCGACCAACCAACCATCAACTTTTGAATTGGATTTAAAAACTTTTGCCGGGCCAGCACAGCCATCCATCCTCCTCTCCCTCTGGACATGGTGTTCCCCCTCCAAGGGGCAAGTCGTCTACCTCTATACGCGGTGCGGTGCTGATGCAAGAAGCGAAAGAAGATCAGGGTATCGCGCGGGAAACGTGAGTGTCATCAATCGTGATATGGTATCGTCAAAAGCGGAATCGTTTGGTGTTTCCGGTGAGTCTCGTAGGCAGGCAGCTGGTCTGCAACCTGCATTTCCTGGGCGTACTCGAAAGTCTCAGATTTTCGTCCATCGTGGTCATGCGCGGGCGGAGTCGCGCCATATGGCGGAAGCTTCATCATGCGGATACCATCATCAGTATCGGCACCGTCTCTGCTTCCCCAAGTGGTCTGGAAAGAGTGGTCAACAATGAATTTTGGTCTTTAGTCAGACAACACCTTTGCTTACCTCATGCAGAGTGAACATTCCAATTAGCTTGATGATGCCATGACCATATCCGAACAAGATGTAGAGCGGTAGGAACCCGATGTCTGCTGGGTATCGGGCGTAGTGGCCCCAGAGCTTCACGGTCTTGCTGAATGCGAATGTCCATATCGCCCAGGTGATCCACAGTGTCCGGCGTTGGTCATATGGTAAGTCGTACGAAGCTCGCCATAAGCAGTAGCATATCCAACCATCGTATGGCAGTGCCCATGCCGTGATCGTAGTTTGCAGGACGGAGTATGTACTCCACGGTTGCGTCCTGAAAAAAGTCAATGTTGCTTTTCTCTATACGACCGAAGATGTGCAGGACTTACCACCAGTAGTGACGTTCAATAAACATCGCCTTGAGGTTACTTCGCCAATTGCTACGAACCCAGCGAAGGCACTGGCTGAAATATTTAGGCCCGTCCTCAAGCGTGGTCTGAACCTCGGCCTCCTTGTGGTACTGCATGCAAATGTTCCACTTGTTGAGATATAGCCACCTCGTGATGAAGTTGTCGTCATCGGCATTCAGTTGGCATGTTCTCCAAGTCTCGTTGGTAAAACCATGCGTGAATGCATCTTCCTGAAGAATGCAGCTCCTGTAAGCCACCGTACGGCCGGACAGGCACGGCAACCCGCCGTCAATGTGCAGACAGGCGGAACAATCAAAGTTGCGGCGCTCGAGATACGCAGCACCCAGGAAACTCCACACGCTCATCGTCTTCGGCCTTCGAAGTCTCTGCGACGTCCCCACGCCACCGGTTTTGGGGTCTTCAAACGGTGCCAACATCCATTGGAGTACCTTTGCGGGCCACATAACATCATCATCGACGAACACGGTGATCCTAGTCTGCACTTCCGGTATCGCCCGGCACATTTGCCTGCGTTTGTTTGCCTGTCGTATGCTCAGGACACGGATCTTCTTGGCATTGATTTTGTTCGCCAGCTTGGCCAGTCGGTCAAGATTGGCATCGATGGTGACCAATATCAGCTCAAATGGCTCAGCCTTGAGGCAGGTTTTGAGAGTTGTCTCGAGCTCATCGCCGCCCTGGGCGATGGTCGGCAGGATGATGGTGACATCCTGCGAGGTGTAGGTTGGGTTTTCGGGTATGGGAACAGGCCGGTAGGTCCAGTGTGAGATGCAGTTGACGATCAAGCGTATATAGCGGAATAACCTGGGAGCGGTGTGAGTCCACGTGCACCATTGGGTTAAAGTTTTTGTTACCCGCTTCCGCGAGGCCAGCGGGCGCAGCGACTGGAGAGTCGAGCCGTCGACGATACTTACAGTGATGAGACGAGAGAAATCCACCAGAAAGCCATGCTGCTGCTACCACGGAACGAGAGGAAGAGGTGGGGAGTCCCGAGTCGACATACGACACCTAGAGATAAAAAGTGTAAAAGGGAAGCGATCGCAGAGGAAGGGCATGCGAATATAAGTCTTAGCCCATGGTTTCCTCGGCAGTAGTCATGCGAGCGCTTAGGTGCTGGTTACCTTACTATTTTATTAGCACATTTTTGCGTGCAGAGAGCTCCATACCTAAGGTATGAGATCACCGAGTCGATTTGGAGGCGCGACATAGGCTGGTCCACTTTCTCGAACGAGAGCTGAGCTGGTTCCTGCACAACAACGCCGCCCCTCGTCCCGGTCTTTCACACATTGAGAGGCGATGGGTGGGTTTCTGCTTCTGCTCTGACACCTGCAACCTGCGGACCTGTGGAGCCCGCAGTGGTGGCTCTTCGCACACAGCTCGCCTACGCGAGTGGCCGAGCCAAAGTACAGGCCACCCGCCTTAATTATCTGCTCGTGCTCGGTGCGCTGCCAGGGTGGGCAAACAGAGGCTGCTCGAGCGCGCGCGCGGCGGCTGCCGCCGGGCCACTCTGGTGCATGTGCTGAGAAGCTGCTTGGAGAACTCGCCGATTTGCGTTACCGCAGTGCAGCCTCCGAGCAGCTGTTAGGCTAGCGCCACAGCAGCTGGCATTCATTCCGTGGGCGCCTTCTGGACGTTCCTCCACCTACGAAGAAGCTCTCCGCCACCTCTGGTTTAATGAGCTGAGCTGAGCGTGCGCGCAACTGGCCGCGACTCGATGGGGTTCGTCGTAAGTATGCACAACCTGTGGCCACTCGTGTCGTCCGGTGGGACGACATCGGAGACGTGCATCTGCTGCTGATCGAACATGTGAACTGCTGCAAGCAGGGTACCTTAGTACACGGCGGGTACGGCGAGACGCACCGACCACTACGGCCAAGATCAGCGGCGGGCCACAGGCAAGCGTCTCTCGTACCACAACTTCTTTCTGCCTCTCGCGTGGTGGTGTGTTTACATCGCCGCCCGCTCCGCATACGACCACACCATCTTCGTCGCTGCTACCAGAACCGCAGTCCCGAAGTCGTGGCGTTGAATAGCTGGAGTGAGACATGCCATCCACATTGCTCACAACATCCTCACATACAGGGCAATTATCGTCGATGGTTAATCGAGGCGGGACGCTCCATACGAACTAATGACGACTTACTCTAGCTCAATACTAGGGTCATGGATGCATTGATGAGAGCTTCATCACCACCTTCTCCTTTGGTTACGCTGCCGTGTCAGATTTGACGACACGGTGTCGAGTATGCAGGAATGTCGTTGAGGCCGATGGCTCTCGGGAATGTCGCTATTGGCACTGCCAACGTGCTGTGACTGGCTGATGACTTCTTCATAATGGTCTGGTCTTTGCCCTTCACCCGAATCTTCCGGGGTAGCACGCTGGACCCTTGTGGAGCTGATCTAAGCTACGAAGTGAGCGAGAGCATAGCTGCGCACGCCTGCATAGCTAGCAGCTGAGGTAGCCTCTGTCTAATGCAGTGTTGAGGCGTCCCAAAATGCAGCTCGACTGATTGAGCGACTCTTCCCGAACATTTTTGCCAACTAACCTCGAAATTTGCGGACCATCAAGTCACATTTATTGACTCTACAGGCTAGGACGGCATTTGAGGACAAAGCACTGACGTAGACTTCATGTCAAGTTGTTGTGACTCGTAATCGACGCTGCAACGAAGACATCACACAAACTGCTCCAATTCGGTTCTGGCTGCTGACCATCGTTGAAAGAGTCTTTCACATGTTGCATTGCAATTGTGGATTGCTCTGGAATCCTGAAGTGAGCGAGGGTACATGCATGGATCGCTCGCGTGGACTTTCACCCCCGTCCCGAACTGCAAGACAATGCAAGATATGCTTATAGCCACGATAATAGCAGGCTCGCTTGAGAGCAGCCCTTGATTATCCGAAAGTGCTTGCACGAGCTCGCAAATGTTGAGTGCGATGCTTGAGCCGTAAGCGTCATATGTGCGACAAGACGTTGAGCCACCGGCGTTCCATGTATGCAAGCGAACTGTCCCGAGAGTGTCCATGTCCCAAAGTGAGCGGATCATTATTGTTATTGGAGGCTATGCTCGTCGATTTGGTCCACTGGCTGCGTTTGGGGAGTCTCATCCGCGGCTAGAGAAGCGAGATCATGCCAGCGAAGACCGAGTGGATTGTGTGGTGGCAATGCGAATTCCTAATGGCATGTGACTCTACACTCGTTCCGTGTCCCGACTTCAGCCATTGTCGCCAAGTACTACGTAGCGATCCATGAGTCGTGGTCAGATGAGCAAGCAACGCCAGGGCACGTGGTTGCCAATGCAATTCCGCTGTGGCGGTCTGCACATCATGAATGGCAGATCATTGCTATGCAGGTACATTTCATCATACTGACCGGCCGTACATCCCCAAACGCCTTGCCGCCGGAGTGAACATTCCATCCTCCGTAGGCAGCGATGCTAAGATGTTATGAGTGACATTCGGCGCAGTGCCAGTGGAATAGCCAGGATGTGCCGACGTTGGTGATGCCAGATGTTAAGCAAGACATGATCCAGAACCATATTCCTGAGTAGAAGATGTCGATGCCAAAATGTTTAGCAAACTGTTATTCGGAATGTTGATACCGTAGTGGAGCAAACCAATTTCTGCCGGTAGATGAAACGTGACCGCGTAAGTGTTTGCCATGGTGGGTGTGCCTACGCAAGTAAGCCCTGAAATCATCACAACTTGAAAGTCAGCGGATCTCCGAACGAGCGCATCGCCTCTCCTATCAAGACACACCCAAAGGTCTGGCGGTTTACGTCCCCTCAAGGTCGTCTATGCACCCAGTAGTTTAGGCAATAATACAGTGCAGGAGAGTCTCACGTCCAGCTCCCACTTCGATGTTGCGGACGAGCCCAGCAAGAAGCCTGGACAAACGCCAGTCGTCACCGCCTGGCTCCGTAGGCCGACCACATTCCCACCAAACCTGCACGGCTCTGTCTCCAATCTCGAGCTAAGAAAGCTGCCGACATCGTGCCAAGTCAAGGGCTTGGGCGGAGCCACATCCTGTCGGCAAGTTCTGTTCGGTGCTTGGGCCTTCCGGATGCCTGAGCGATGTCTCAAAAGCCCCGTCGAGATCCTTGTGTCCAGGGAAATGGCAATGCATCCAGATCCCATAGCGTGTTGGGGGATCCACTCCTCTCCCGCCTTGATCGACAGACGTCTTCGAGCAGAGCAAGGCCTCGCTTCCTCTTCAGAACTTCTTAGTCACACACGCGCGGTTCTGAGGTTTAGCTCTCGGTCTTGAGTGATCGCTCGATTCGCGCTCAGTTACATAAATTGCCTCAATGGTGCAACAGGTTGTCGCGCTCGTCTGACTGCATCCTGCCCGTTGCCGAATCTCGGGAGTTTTCATCTTTAGCTGCTCGTGTCGGATTTGTTGGGTGTAGTTTCTCCATCGAGATAGATTGGCGGCAATCATTTGTTCCTTTCAAATAAGCGAAGATGCCAGCTGCAAACTTTCATTTCGCGATTCGCCCGAGTCAGACCTGTAAATTGATACACTCTACAGTCAATCAATGTAGTACATGTACTTACGGCGTGCCATTTAGCTGAACCCTCTTTTGCGGGAAATCGACGTGCATCTCCTGCTTGACGTGAAGTTCAAACTTCGCAGCCCCTTTCTTGGCATCCAACGGCTCGCAAAAGGCAACCCCATTGATGAAGGTTCGAGTTGGCTTTCGCAACAAAGATGTCGGCAGACATGATGGAAGCTTGATGCATGCGTCACGCGATGAGCATGTGCGGTGAAGCATCTTGCACTTGCACTCACCGCATGCACCTTGCACATCGTAACGTCCAGCAGTTTACCTTGCTCGCTGCTCGCAGCGGCCAGGCACGAGAAAGCAAGTCCTCTCTTACACTCCGCTCCTGCTTCTTCGGCAAAGCCGCATTCTCGAAACCGTTGTTGGAACGCTCCATATTGGCCAGCGAAAGAGAGAGGCACTGACCATAAATCTGGGAGCGAGTGCATCATCCGGGACAATGTTTCGCAGATGACCGAGTACGATGCGTACCGCAAAAGGCGACCACCATTTCTGGTGTCGAATATGACTTTGACCAGCAATGGGCGAAGTATGACACTAGGTGTAATGGCTTAGTTATTCACAGTAGTACAAACCGCGGCTGCTTCCTTTCGCTTCAAGGATCCCCGCTCTTCTGCAGCCCGCCGTCTAGTAGGTTATCATCGCTTCTCCCATGTCGCCAACGTCGTCTACCATTATTAGTGGTGCGCGTGCGCACCAGTGGACCTATATCCAACGACCTTGAATCGTCCGATGATTTCGCCAATTGAGAAGAATCCAATAACCTCTGCGGTGGTCACGCCAACCGTAGTGAGCGTGGCGTGGTCAAGGTTCCTTAATCGGGTCAAGAAAGACTGTGGGTTGTTGATGGCAGTTTCAGCGGTCTTATCCGCGGCTTTGGCGGTTTGAGAGCCGTATCCAGCTGGGTTGCGTACGGCCTTGGTGAGAGGGTTCACTACCTCCTGAACGGTCTGCATGGTTCTACGAGCTGTCAATGGCAATTCCTGGCGGCTTCCTTATATTTTCACACTCACGGTGGCTGCATGCCGCGGCCCCTGTAAATCATCTTTCCAAGCTCGCCAGCAACCTTGCCGTAGTATACCACGTGTGGGATGGCACCTTGAAATACCCGTTAGTATGGCTTCAATGGCTCCGCGGGAATGGTGTGCTGCTCCCTACCCTGTACGTATCCAATGACGGCGCCGGTCCGACCGCCCACATTGGCGACGGCGTTCTGGGCGGAGCTAGCGACTTTGCTCAGGGCAGGTCCAGCGGAGCTGGTGACGCGGGACAGGCCCTGTTGCGCCTTGGAGGCGGTGCTCTGCGCGGTCTCCTTCGCTGCCGATGCGCCCTTGGAGGCTGCCTCGGCGGCACCGGAGGTAGTAGAAGCGGCGCGGCGCTGCGCGAGAAGGCGCGACTGCCGGAGGACTAGCCGGGGCAGGATGGCGGAAGACATTGTGGTGGAGGTGTGACGATGGGACGTTGTGAGGAGCAGCAGTCTGATGAGGTGCACTTTTCCACGGCGCTAACGAACTTGCCCGCTCCGATGTCCCGAACTTTGATGAACTTTCTATTCGTGCAACTTATCATTTTCCTTCAATCGATAGAACGACAACGACATGAACGACTCATGGACTTGAGTGATGGACCCATACAAGCTGCTGTCTCGCTCTTCGAAGCGGGGTGTCCCTCAAAAGGCGCAAAACACACCCTCAAGTGGCGCAAAATTTCAAGCACAACCAGTTTCGCCGAGCAGCGCTGCAAGTTCCACGTCTCGAGGCATCTCTAAGAAGCGCAAAAGAACCAGCAAAGCGCCAGTTGACACATCAGAGCTGGAGTTCTTTGGTGGTCCAGCACCAAAAGCGGTGCAAAACACGATCGACGGCGAGGCGCGAAATGGAGATTCAGGTGACGAAGCTGCGGTCGAAGAGGACTTGGAAGAGCAGTATGTATCTGCTGTTGGGACAAATGATGTTTCCGTGGAGGAATGCAAGAGTATACTGTATAAGCACAAGTTGAAGGCGGCTTGGATCAATCCACCTGCGCCACAGAAGAGGGAACAACGGAAGAAAAGCCACGGGAAGAAGAAAGTCAAGGTTGAGAAATCAGAGAAGATTCCGCTCTTCCCCCAGCCGCTGCAATCGTTTGCAGAGTTGCGATCTCGTTTTGGTGTGTCTGTGAGGCTTGCGGCGAATATTGACGACCAAGGCTATTCTCTCCCGACCGAGGTCCAACTCGCTGCTCTGCCACTATTGCTGGAGAATCCCAAGAACTTCATGGATCCGCAATCGGATGATTCTTCCCAGATCGACCTACTTGCGGTGGCACCCACCGGAAGTGGTAAGACAATGGCATTCATGATTCCTACTTTACATCGCATCAGCAAAGCAAGACAGGGAGTCGAAGGCGGTCTCAAAACGACTTCTGCAATCATCCTTGCTCCCACGAAGGAGCTGGCTGGTCAGATCGTGAACGAAGGCAGAAAACTGGCGCGCAACACTGGAATCAAAGTGACACAAGTCCGCAAAGGAATGGAATTGGCGCATTCCAAATCCGATCAAGCGGGATCCAACGAGCCTTCCGATGATGAGTCTGCCCAGACGATAGAGATATTTGTAAAATCGGACGTACTGGTCTCCACTCCGGGTGTGTTGGCGAGCATTATTCAGGAGGCAAAGGAGAAAGGTCGCGAAGCTCTCTCAGACGTGCAATATCTCATTCTCGACGAAGCAGATGTCCTTCTCGACCCACTGTTCCGCGACCAGACTCTCACAATCTGGAACAGCTTGAGTCGAGTGGATCTCCGCGTGAGTCTATGGTCGGCAACTATGGGCAGCAACATCGAAGAGCTGGCTCGTACAGTACTCAACGAGCGAAGGGTACATCTATCCGACAAGCAGGACGTGAGTATTCATGAGGCCCCGCTTGTGAGACTGGTGGTTGGACTCAAAGACTCGGCTGTTCCGAACATCCAGCACAGGTTAGTGTATGCTGCTTCGGAGCAAGGAAAGCTCATGGGTCTACGGCAGCTCTTACACCCCACGACGACCTCTGCAGAGTCCGGCCCACCTCTTCTCCCGCCTTTCTTGGTATTCACACAGACCATTGAAAGAGCTGTCGCATTACATTCAGAGTTACTATACGACATCCCTGCCGAGGCGGGTGGCATCAGCAGAATAGCAGTGTTGCACTCCGACTTGTCGAATACAGCCAGAGATAATGTGATGACTGGCTTCCGAAAAGGCGAGATATGGATACTCATCACCACGGATCTGCTTTCGCGTGGAGTTGATTTCCGCGGCGTGAACGGCGTGGTGAACTACGATATCCCAACATCAAGCGCAGCTTACGTGCATCGCGTAGGTCGCACAGGACGTGCTGGTCGTGAAGGTGGTGTAGCCGTTACTCTCTACAGCAAAGAGGACATTCCATACTTGAAGAACGTCGCAAACGTAGTTGCCGCAGCTCAAAAGCAAAAGGGAGGCTTCAATGCTAGCAACAAGGATGGCGTCCAGCAATGGCTCCTGGATGCACTTCCAAGCTTGAGCAAGCAAGCAAAGAAAGACTTGAGGAAGCATGGTGTCGAATCCAGGACATCCAGAGGCATGACCAAGGATCCCAAAGCAGGAAGAAAAGCCCGCATCAGCACCAAATCAGGTTACGAGCGTCGCGAAGACAACAAACGCAAAGGAATGATACAAGGCAGTAGACAACGGCAGGAAGCTGCAGCCGCGGATGACCCCGGCGAAGGGACTGACTTTGGAGGATTCGATTGATGCGCTGCTCTATTGCAGATTTACAAACAGACCTCCGTCGACCAGTAATTGTGCTCCTGTCACATACTCACTCATATTGCTTGCGAGGAAGACAGCAGGACCCGCAAGATCTTTTGTACGACCTAGTCGTCCCAGCGGTATTCGGCCCTCCATGTACTTTCTCTTCTCCTCATCAGCGAGGTCTTCATCGTTCAGCTGCGTGCGGATCGTCCCTGGAAGTAACGCATTGCATCTGATGCCGTATTTCCCGAGAGCACAGGCAGTGCTTTGCATGAGCGATAATATGCCCGCTTTGGTCGGTGTGTAGTGTGTTTGGCCAGCGCCTCCCACCAAAGCCGAGATGCTTGAAATGCCTATTATGCTGCCACCTAGAGGCGTTTGCTTGGACATTTGCTGTGCTGCGGCTTGTACTGCAAAGAAGGCTCCATTGAGGTTGGTTGATATGGTTTGGTTGACAATCTCAGGCGACATACTATTCTGAGTGTCAACACCATGTTGGGACGAGCTTACAGCCGTTTTGTAGTAACATACGTCAAAAAGTCTGCGAATTGACAGATGCCTGCATTGCTCACGAAGACATCTAGCTTCCCGAACTTTTCCACTGTCTTCTTTACCAGCTGTTGACCTGTTTCGGGCTTTGTGATGTCTCCCGGAATCCCAACCAGTCTTTCTTGTTCACCAGTTTCCGCTTGCAGCTCCTTAAATTGTGCTGCTGATTTGTCGTCTGGATAGTAATTGACAGCTACACTTGCGCCGTGCTTGAGGTAATCGATTGCTATTGCTCGACCAATTCCAGTGACAGCTCCAGTGATGGCCGCAACTTTGCCTTGTAGAAGAGCCATCTCGAAATCGAAAGAGGGATACAACGAAGAGACAAGCCAACGCGCCGGAGATGTGGTCGACGCGATGTCGCCCTCGAAAAAAGTAGCTCTCGGCCTTTGAAGCATTGACGAGGGGCAATAATTCGTAGCTCGTGGTTCGGATGAATGATAAGCGAGCTCGAATGGAGCCCGGCTCCACATCACTGCTGTCAGATCAACACGTCGTTGTGACCACTGTACTTCAATTCCTGCTTGGAAGCGTGCAAAAGAGAAAGTCTTCAAGACAAAGGTGACGGCAATCTACCGGTGTCAGCATCCCAGATGTCTCGTCCACGCATCATCGACAGCCATGTTCACCTCTGGCCCGAGAGCATGTCCAACGAAGAAGGCCATGAATGGATGACAAAAGGAATGCCATTGGCAAAGGAACACTTACTGTCTGCATACTATGCGGCTTCCGATCAGAGTAATGCTGCTGTGTCCGAGACTGTCGTCGAAGGTGTGATATACGTGGAGACGGACGTCAAATACGATCAGCCTTCTGGAGAGCTATCTACATGGGCAAAAGGCCCCCTCGAAGAGATCAAGTTTCTGCGTGCTATCGTGGAGGGTGAATTTGGTGAACGAGACAGCCAAATGCTACTCGGGATTGTCGCGTGGGCGCCTATGGACCAACCACCACATGTTCTCGAGGAATGGCTGAGCCTCGTGGAGGAAACCGCAGGTCCAAAGACATGGCAACGCATCAAAGGATTTCGGTTTCTCGTACAAGCTATTCATGACCAAAGCAAGTTCGAAAGACTGGTCTTGAGCGAGGGTTTCGTGCAAAATCTCAAAACTATGGGCAAGAGAGGCTTCGCATTTGATATTGGTGTGGACGAGCATTCTGGCGGAGTCTGGCAGTTGGAAGCAATCTCTCGAGCAATGGAATTGGCACATCAAAATGTGCCGGAAGCCGAGGAGGTCGTCTTTGTGTTGAACCATCTTTGCAAGCCAAATTTCTCGAACCGAGGACAAGATCAGGCGCGCTGGGGTGCTGTTATTGCGGCTATGGCGACGCAGACAAGAACATATATGAAGCTGTCTGGCGCCTTTAGTGAGCTGCCCGATGGATTGTCTTCAACCAGTGATATTGTTGCGCACTTAGAACCTTGGACAGACCATATCTTCCGGACCTTTGGTCCCAAACGAGTGATGTTTGGGAGCGATTGGCCGGTGTGTAACCTCAGAGGGCCGCGACAAGAAGCATCGTGGGTATCCTGGAGAGAAGTCGTCGACTCGACGCTTGCAGGGAGTAAATACGTTCTTTCTGCAAGGGACAAGGAGCGTGTCTGGAGGGAAACCGCACTGGAGGCATATGATGTCTCTAGCACCATGACATAGCCAGAGAACGACGAACAGCACTTCAACCTCTGCCAATGCCTACGGACTCGTAGCTTGCGCAGTACAACATCAGTCGCAAGAAGCTGATGTCGGTGCACTGCGAGATGTTGCTTTACCGCATATTGATGGTAGAAGTCTGAATAGACCAGACTAGAAGGAGTCTTTCAGGCCACAAACCTTCGGCAAACAGTAAGGACCGGCGGGCACCTTCTCTGCTTTAGCTTGCACCAGAAGTCAGAAGCCGGGGGGTGGGATGGTCTGGTGGATGGTCTGCTCGTTCACCGATCATTTTCCGGCTTCACGTCAGGCAAGGAGCTTCGAGAGAATAAGACTTCTTCCAGTGATGTGTCTGGCGATCGAAAGCGGAGCTGCTCGGGTAGAATTGGCATGGAGTGGGTAGGAAGGTCCTTATGAGAGTGGTAATATGCAAGTCCGGTGGTAGCCCTTCCCGTCTCAAGCACAGTGCATGGTCGCCACTCATACCAGGTGTTGTAACAGCATCCTCCCGTAATGGTGAAAATGTACGCTGATGGATGTTCTTTCCCATCAAGCATATAGCGAACGAAGCCTCTCATTTCGCCTTGACTTGTCCGTTCGTGCTATCGCTGACAGTCTGCACTTTCCTGTATTGTTCTTCCAGCTGCCTTTGCATCTCAAAGTCGACCTGTCTCTCCCTTTTGATCCGTTGCTGTTCCATGTCGCGAATGACGCCTTGGTGCATAGCCTGGTAACGAGTCAAGACATGCCTGTGATTGCAGTGAAGAATAAGCACTTACAGCCTTGTCGAGCTTCTGTTGGAGGTGGACAAATATCACGATGCCTATCGCACCTGCAGTGGTCCCAGCCAGGGTTAGTTTAGCAGCAGTAGACATTATTGTGTTGGCGTAGATGTGATGATGGAAGGCAAAAGTGAAAGTCCAGTCTGGAAGGAGCTTTCATCGTTCTCAAACATCATCGGAGCGTTTCGCGACATCACCTCTGTCTTCCGCCTACAACAACTTCTCCGAACTTCAACAACACCGCCACAAACTTGAACAATATGGCAAGTCGCACGATAACGCACTTGGAAATGCCGAACTAACCCATTCCAAGGCCGCCCAGAACTCGGCTGGTATCCAGACGCTGCTCGACGTACGAATAGTAATTGACATGAGACCGGAGCTAGACTAATTCCTCCTCCAGGCTGAACGGGAAGCTCAGAAGATCGTCCAGAAAGGTGCGCATACATGTCAAGTGTTCTTATGAACGTTCAGCTAATAGCAAAACAGCCCGCGAATGTACGCAGCAATCCCGCCCACCGACAACCCTCAAACCGCCGCTTCGATACTGACATGCCCCTAGACCGGACAAAGCGAGTAAAGGACGCCCGCTCGGAAGCTCAAAAGGAGATTGAGGAGTACCGGAACCAAAAGGAGACAGAGTTCAAGACTTTCGAGAAGGAGGTATCAATACACATTTCTCTAGCTCCGTCGCAGCGCTGACAGTTTGGGAACACAGCACACATCGGGCAACAAGCAGGCTGAAGAGGATGCCGACAAGGACACAGACAAGCAGCTTCAGGAGATCAAGCAGATTGGAGGCAAGACTGGCCCGAAAGTGGTTGATGACCTGCTAAAGGCTGTCTTGGACCCACACCCAGAAGTCCCAGACCGGGCAGAGCAACCTGCTGCATAGGGCATGTACGATATGATGGACCAATGCGATGGGGAGTAGAGCGATAAGATGATTTGATTGTGCATGATACATCAATCTTGGTGCCACTTTCCTTTCTCAATGCGATTGAGTACCACGGACCGAACGACTCCGTGAGCTGTCTGGTGGACTCTGGAGCTACTCTCTGTAATAATCTTCCACTGTCGAGTACAGCAAGAGGGACAGTCTATGATAAGATAGACAAAGTCGCGCCACGAGGCTTTGCAGTTGATGCCTGACATTGCACCACATCAGGCCAGGCGTCGTACACTTTCCCCGGCTTATCCAGCATATATCAGCGGGATGGTCCTTCTCACAAGCCTTCCTTGGCAAGCATATCTGACGCGGTCAGCAAGGCGAAAGCTTACACAGGGAGAACGGACCTACCACAAATGCTAAGATAAAACGCAATAGCGTTGAAGTTCCTTTTCCTACCAGTCAATGACCACCAATACCACCTTAACCTATTCGTCCAATTGATAAGGTCAAGATGGCTGACATGATTGAGCGTCCCTTTGTAAGTTCCCCAGCGACTGCTCGCAACACTGACAAGACCATCATTGGGACCTTCGATCGGTTCAATGACTTTGTGAGGTTTCCGGAACAGGGAGAATATGTGCGGGTGAGGCATGGAAGCTCCGTAGCTGTAATATCGAATGCCATCAACATCTGGAGTCCTGGGATTGAAGGAGTCGGCCATGTACTTTCGGGTGAGCTGTTGGAAGGCTCCGGTCTCCATTCCGATGAAGTCCAATGCTTTGTAGACCTTCGGGATGTTCGGCACGCCAATGCCTTTGAAGATGTAATCGGCAAATGAAGAGCCACCTGGGCTAGTTGTCAGTACGCACAACGAGATCTGACAGCATTTATCTACTCACGGTGCGGTGTGGCGACTGTGGTCAGCGATAGGACTTTCACATTTTCGGGCTGGAGTCGCGAAATCATATATCTACTATCCAGGCCACTGTTGCTCATTAGTCTTAACTGCTTTCTCTGATCAGACATACACATACCCCTGACATTGTCAGCAAAGACTCATGTCAATGAGAGTGATTTCAACGAACCATGCTATGCCTACATAATTGTTTAGCAAAAGCATACATTCGTGTAGAAAGCTGCAAACTTACGCAATGATATTTACAGCTTTCCCATTAGCTTTCAACGCAATGGTCTCTGCAAGTTTCGCAGCTCGATTCTCAATGCTTCCTGAGGGCGGTACTGTAGCAGTGATAACCTCAATGTTCTTCGCTGCCAAAGCCTGCGTTATGCCATACCAATACTCGATCCCAGGAAGGACTTTCCCGGGAACAAGGTCCAGTTGATCGAAGCCAAAGAGTCCATGAGCCAGGATTATTGGATGTTGGGGTGCATCATATATTGGTTTGAGGGCCGCGAATTTATCTTCGATGAGATCGTCTACGTCTGATGGTAGGCGAGGGTCGTGGCCTTTGCTATCGCGTCTGAAACTTGGAGACGTGTGGATTTGCGCTTTTTGGGATATCGAAACGGCGACTTGGTATGCGCAGCGCCTTCCGAGCGTGGCTCGATGCAGCACAAGCATCTCAGATGGGATAGGTCTTGTTGATGGTATTCATGTTTGTTCACGGCTTGATGACGGTGTTTCTATTAGAATACGAAGGCGATGCGAAGAGGGTACAAAGAGAGGCAAGCGCGTCCGAGGACTCAACATCGACATCACCCCCAGAATCTCGACTTCTTTCTGTCACAGTATGACATCCTAGACAAACTCTTTGGCTATCTCATTCAGTCACGTCAATACAGACTTCACAGCATCATTTGTGTAACCCAAAAGTTTCCGGAATGGAAACGACTTGCGAATCATCATATCTACAGCAGCGCAAATCATGTTGCCAGGGGCCGACCCGTCATCTCATAAATTCACAGGATGCAGAGACTATGCCTGGGAAACTTTGTGATACCAGTGGACACGAAGAGTTGATCGTCGAAGCAACAAGGCTCTGTCGCCCAAGCGCGAGAATCTACCCCATGCACTGACGCTCTTGAGTCCTGAGCATTCTGCCAATTCCAACACTGACGCCAACAGGTAGCGGAAAATGTGATGCTTCGGACTTCAGAAGCGACTGACACAACTCCCTATTGGCCAAAAGCCATGTGAGACATGGCAACATGTGGCATCAAACAAGCTCGCCAAGCGCGACCTAAGCGCCGGGCCTTACATGCTTGATCGCTGAAGGCACACAATAATATGCAATCTGGGGACGCAAGATCGAACCAATCCAAAAGGTGGTTCAGTCAAGAGACCTTGTCCTCTTGTAAAACTGATGTGTTCACACGAATCAGGTGTGGAGGTATCAGGCTATCAGCACCGCTAGGAGGTAGGGACTTCGTTTCGCCCTGTCCAGGTCGGCTATCTCCTTGCCATGGCCACACCTGCTACGAAAGCGGGGAGGCCGTCTTCCATCATTGACCGCTTGCACCTCCCACCGCTGCGCAAACAACTCCCAAGAGCGTGGCTAAACTACGGACATCGAAAGTGACGTCGAACGCTACGCAACCACAACACTAGGTCGAAAGACTTTTCGTCATCCAAGACCTTTGAGAAAAAGTCTCAGTCGTGTTTCTGTAGACCGACTGTTGGCGAAGCTGCGCCAAGTCAGAGCCCCTCTGTCGTTGAAACACGAAGAGGAGCAATTATACTAACAAGCAAGACCTTGAGCTTGATATTCTTGGATATCGCACCCCTGTCTCGGCAGTACACGTTCGGGAGCTGGACCGAGTGCAAGCCCCATTTTGTGCATCGAAACACCTCACATGGCATCAAGAGGCTGGGGTATGAAACGTCTGTCCTTTGGTTCCTTTGGCAGGTGAGCTGTACAGCAATATGCTTGTTCGAGGTAGCGTGCTGACTATGAACACTTCAGCAGTCGTAGTCCAAAGCAAGCCGTGCTCGTTGTATGGTATGGCAGATGGATTGCGTACACTGTAATGAGCCAGATCTCGGTGGACGGTTGCTTGAAACTCGGAGTACGCTACTAGATTGATCAGAATACCAGCCTTAGGTACTCTTGGCCTATCGCCAAGACTAATAAAGTCTCACATTCGCAAGGAATGCGTTGTTCGTGAACACCGACAACTTCTTCTTGAACAGGTTTTCCTTCAAGCACATGATATGCCAATGGTTTTCGGAAGACAGCTGCCGCCGAGATTGACAGGCGGTGAGGCGCATACAGGATCGCACAATGCATCTATGTCCCACATAAACGTCACAATCGCATGGAATATATCTCCTGCTGTGGCGACTTTGGCGAGTGCCACTCGGCAATCCGTAAGGCAAGCTGACGATCTGTGTATGGCAGGGGTTCGCAGCGTTTCATGGGCGTTTGCACCAAGTTGGAGATGTTCGTCGAGTCGTTGCCGTTCGCGGATGGAAGAACACATGTATGTAGTTTATCAGGTAGAGGGGAGTCGCCAGAGGCGGGGAACAGAACTTAGCCATCGAACATCATGGCCTCTCGTGGCTCGCCCTTGGACTTCACTCGCAGGGGACATAGCAAAGAGAGGACACCAGACGGTATGATGGCCTGTATGTTCAGCGCTTGGCGGTGGTTGGTGCGTGCGGTGCGTGCGGAAGCGGTCTCCCGGTTCCCTGCTGCACATGTGACGATCTCCGTTGTATCGTTCGTCGCCTCCTCCATATCGCTCGAAGGCGAACAGTGGCGCAGCCTCCTCACTAGCAAAATAACCGGATCACCCGCCAAATACTCACAACACCATATCTCAGCCGTCACCTACCCAATTCTCTTGAAAATACCACCAGTGGATAGCTAAGAGCTGCTTCTGCTCATCTGACAATTCTTGTGAGTATTGGCACTTGGTGTGACGTAAAAAGACGACTGAAGTGCTGATGTTGTTCGGCCAAGCGTTCCGCTTTTTTTGCTACCCAGGAGG
>MWSQ01004609.1:0-24888 GCA_002116395.1 Ramularia endophylla | reverse complement strand
CTTAGTAGTAGATATAGTAATTAGCTAACCTATTAAGGAAGTACTTTAAGGACGTCGTTATCCCTAGTACTAACATCTTAATCGACGAGATTATAATCCGGTTTACTAGTCGATCGAGTTATATCTTTAGGATAAAGGGAAAGCCTACTCTAATCGGGTACTATATCCTAGCCTTATACTACTACGGTTACCTATAGTCGTAGCTCTTTTACTCGCTAAAAGCTAGCTATAAATAGAGTAACGGCGACGCTTAGAAGTTTGATATATTCGCGGAGGAGGAGTTAACGCCGGCGGAGGCGGCTAAGAAGCTAAAGAAGAAGTAGAAATTAGTAGAGAAATAGGCTAAGGACGCGGAGAGTAGAGGGAAGGTCGTAAAAGTACGTATTAAGAAGGAGGTTATCGAGTTTACGAGTATTTAAGATAAAGACAAGATTATTTAGTAGTATTAGGGTTACGTCGGAACTACTAGTACGAGCCTATACGAGTAGCGGGATCTATCCGGACTAATTATTTCGCTAACGTAGTAGCTAAGTAAGATCAAACTAGCTATCTTAAAACTACTACTCTAACTTAACTTCTAGTACTACTACTTCTACGTATATATAGATAACCTATTTAATAACACTATCCTATTAGCTATTCTAAGACACTAGGGTATTACCGTAATAGGAACTACTCGATCTAGCTCTAAGGGATAGCCGTAGGCCGGTATAGAGTTCTAAAGACATACTAAAGCGACGAAGAAAAATAGTAGAATCCGGATAGTCTAAGTCGTTAAACTAGTACGTAAAACTACTCGTTTTCCGTTTAATACGTTACTAGTAAGGGCTAACTATAACGTAGCCTCCGTACTATAGTAAGACAAGAACCTTATACTATTCTAAACTACTAGATATTAGCTAATAGAGCGGATTCCTCGTATTCGTAGGAAGCTATAGCTAATAATACTATTTATTCGCGATTATGTTATTCCTTACTAGTAAGGTAATAGTAAGGTTTAGCTCTAGATCCCTACTATTACCGCCTACTATAACGATTTCATAAATAGTATTAATATATATAATTAATTCCGGTACTATTACGACTTATAACATAAAAGCTATAAGTAATAGTATCTCTTATAGTACTTCCTACTTAATGTAGCGGTTATAAACTACTTTATTCTCTATAGAGATAAATGTAGTAAACTAACTAACACTTACTACTATAATATATACGAAAACTACGTTAGATAGCGACTATTCCGTATTAAGTTAGCGTAGTAGCTAGTTAATAAGGGTATTATAGAGATAGCTATAAATTAACTACCTCCGGTAACTCTAGTTCTACGTAATAATAGTAAGTTTATAGCGGGCTACTACGAAACTAGTATAGTTCGGCGGAGCTAGCGTAGCTTCTAGATACGACGAGGTACTAGCATACTACTAACGCCTCGTCTTACTCGAGCCTTACTTATCTATAAGATAAAACTTATAGAGCTTAACCTTATACGCTATTACCTCTATAAATTTACTACTATAGCTTAGCGGTTAAAGTAGAAACATTTATAAACGAGGTTCTCTTATACGGAATACGGACCGTAATATCCTCTATATAATAGCTACTTTATTAATTAGTATTTACTTAATAAAGAAGCTATTAAACTAAAGCATTTAGAGGCTTTATATACCGCTAAAGTTATATCTCGTAATCGCTAGGACCGGACAGCTACTCTATATATAGCGATTTCGCCCTTTTAAGGTATATCTTTACCTCTATACGGATCCGTACCGCCTTTCTATCCTCTAGTACCTTTACTCGCTTCTTTAGAGACTCTATAAGCTCTATAAGGTTACTTACTTAAGCTTCTAACGCTATTACTAGCTCCGTAATAGCATTAAAACTCTCTAACTACGACTCTAATTACGACCCCTCTATAGTAGCCTACCGCTCTAATTCATTTAGCCGCTAGTTTATCCCCTTTAATTTAAGCCGCGTTTACTATCTCTCGTAGGCTAATTAACTAAAGTGATTACTATTAATAATACTAAGTTTTAGCCTTTATATTACTAGAGAAACTAGCCTAGGGGATAGAGTTTTTTAGCTATCTTTAACTACTAACTATTTACTTAATTAGTAGTTAAAAAGCTAGTTAAAACTATACTAATCTTACGTTTACTACTATACTAAGGAGTCTCTATTTCCTTTACTTTAGTACGTTGTTGTTACTAATAAGAAGTAGGCTCTATAGTACTATAAGGTCTACCTTCTAAAACTAGCTATATTCCGGACATTTACTAAGCGTTAAAATTAAGCTAATACTTAGCCCTATTATATACTAGTTTATATAGGGATTTTATAGTTTATTACCTAGTTTCCGCCTCGTACCGCTTATCCGACTAGCGTATTTTACTATTGTACCTATAAAGAGATGTAAGAAGTACGAGAGGATACTAACATCGGATAGACGCTAGTGTCGTGACAAGGTGGAAACTTTTAGGTAGGGTAGGTACGGAGTAAAACGATTGACCTGTGCTGCGAAGTCTCGACTCTTGAGCATATCTCATCACGCTAGTTTTAGCGTTCCGCGCGGAGACAAGACCAATTCTTTCTTCGCTCCAAATTCTGCTTCCTTATACTTGTATGCAACCTCCCAATCCGCCTTCAAGTTTCAAAAAGCTAACTCATTCCCAGACCTTGTCGAGACAACGCAAGCACATGAATCTGCGGTGTCCAGAGAAACTCCCTACATTGCACAGCGTGGCGGAGGGTCTCTGTGGTTGTCCTTCGGGGCCGCCTTTGGCGCAATTTTTGATGGTCACCACTGCGAAAGCAACTCACTCTTTCATCAGCCCGTCGGTCTTGCACCGGCGTCTGGAGAAGGGACTTGATCAGGCATCACATCTGACTGTCTCCGTGCGTCGTCTCGGGCACTTTCACAGACTACAGCATGGCTGAAGGAGGCTGGTTGATAACAATGCTGTATTGATCACATAGCGGCTTCACTGTTCTCCGTCGTGACGATGACACCCTACGTGGATCTGCTTGAAGCAGAGGTTCTCACTCGATGTGCTGTGCTGTCCCTTCCCTCCCTCTACAACGAGACAACTACGCGCGCGTCGGCAACTACCTAAGGTACGGCCAGACGCGTCAAGTGGGGCTATACAGCTGTTCTGCAGCTAGAGCTAGAGAAGTTCAAGTCAACAAACACACTTCCATTATCGCCCATCACCACCATCGCTGTCATGCTGTCGCTCCCTCTGATTCACCCCCACGAAACAGACTCAACATGGCGGCCTCACCAACCCCGCGCCGACTCTCCGCCGCCAACTGGCCAGACACCCCATCAAACACATCGACAACGACAGCTACGCGAAGGTGAGAAGAAACAGCAGCACGCTCGAAGTCCGCTGGCCATTCTCGCCGCCGAAGAATCCGCAATTCGTCAGCGCAAAGCTGCCGTGCGAGGCTTCGGTGCCCAATGGATACGTCCAATAGGCTTTCCCAAGACCCTCCAAGCGCAGACGGAGGAAGAGGTGGAGAGGCTAGAGATGCTCGAAGAGCAGCGGCGGAATCAGGGCTTGGACGATTTACAGGCCCAACAACAGCTGCTGGAGACACAGCAACAAGCCCAAGAACACGCTGCCCAAACGGAGGCTGGCGACGAGGACGCGGACGAAGATGAGGTGGATCTGGACGCGGAAATCCCGGACGCAGACGCGACCGGAATCACATTCAACGAGGAGAGCATGTTAGAGGGTAGCCAAATCGACATGACCGACCACGACGCCGACGAGTATGCCGGAATAGAAGAGGCCGAACTCACCGGCGCGGCGAGAGATGAGGAGGACCTTGATATGGATCTAGACAGAGATCTGGATGACTCGGTGCCAGAGGCGGGGTCCTATCAGCACACTGATACTGAGCTCGAGGAGACAGACTCGGAGTCGGAATTGCAGGATGAGTCCTTCACAGAACGAAGTGCTGCTCGGTCTGCTCGAATGCCCGCCCCCTCTCATCGGTCTAATATGGATGCACAAGGCATGGGCGGACTACAGGAGAGGATGCGGGCGCAGATGGGTGCAGACTCGCTACCGAGAAGCCCAGGTAGTTTGAACTTGTCCAGTTCACTCATGGAGAGCAGCATGATAGGAAGCAGCCCGGTGATGTCGCGGACGCATGCCGGTGGCAGGGGTCGTTTGGGACGCCGTGGACGTCACAGCTGAGAGTATGAGAATACGAGTCACTTCTTGCTCCTGTTTGTGCATGGAGATTATACAGGAACTTTTCAAGAAGTGGTGATGCCCGGCTAAAGGATGATCCGCTCACAAGTCTGGCATCGGCATCGATAAGAAGCTTGTCGAGTTCGCCTATCCCAGTCTCAGCTGCGAGCATCCCAACAAGATGTCCCAAGGCTGTGGTTCAGATACACATCAAGGCCGCGTCGACACGCAACCTTGATTGTTCGATCCCGTGTGGTATTGAAGTCCTTCCTTCCTCTTGGAACTTGGAGCTTGCTTTCATACTGCAATGCATCTCTCTATTTGGGATCTGTCGCGATGGCATTATCACAGTTTTCAACCCATGTCTCCGTCGAGATCGACAGTGAAGTGCGCAGAAGACGGCCTTGTGGCAGGAAGGCGGCTTACCCGGATAGCAGAGCTTGTCCACTGACAGCGCTCTTGGGATTGATATCTCGTCACTCGACAGCTGTTCGCTTTCATGATCTATATATGGACAAGAGTAGGTCTTGCTGGTGAGGTTCTGGCAGGCCGGGTGGTGCTGTGCGAGCCACTCTTCAAGAGCGTCGATCCATAAATTTCAGTCTCACGGCTGTGTTCTCACGGCAGCCCAGGTGATTACATACGTGTAATGTAGATACCAGAACTGCCGTCGATATCACACTTACCGAGAAGGATCATATCTGCTGCCAAATGATGCGGAGGAACAAGAAAGGCTGGATCTTTCGCACCATATCTTCAGATTTATCCTCGATGGTGCTCTCTTCTGTGCTCCTCTGGGGTCGAACATCCAGGTGAGGGTTTGCCAATATGTGAGATGATGTGAGGCGGACAAACTTGAAGGTGCCTTTTGGGCGAGGAACCCAAGACTGGAGGAAATTGGGACGTTTCAGCGACATCACATTCTCATTTTCATTGCAGCATTGACACTGACGCGGATACTTGGTTGGTCGGATCAAGAAGTCCAAGTCCTGAGCAAGTGTGTTCTTCGTGCGATCTCGAACAGACAAAGGCTGACTTCGTCTTTGGTGCAGTGGCTGGCGTACGGGAGGAATTCATGGATCCTACTTACACCTCACCTTTTGACTATTTTTCACTTTGTGTATGGCAAGCAGCCGGTGGCTTGATGGCTGTCGCTAAGCGGTAGCTTTCTCAATTGTACTTTTACTCGAATGGTATACAATGCCAAATTCAAAGGAGTATAACTAAATAATACCCGTCGTAGAGACTTAAGGTAGCAAGTAAAATATCCGAATGTTCAAGTAGAAAGCACAACGCACATCACACGAACACAATGGAGGAATGATGAACGATGTGCTGAAAGTCTATCAACCCTAAGTCTCGGCTACAGATTAGTTTACATCCTCGTGCTGTATATACATGTATATACAATACGAGTATACCTCATCCTTTATCTTACAATGGTGTGCTACCCCAACCCTAACCCTGTGTCCCGCGGTAGCGTGGAACACCTTCGAAACGCCTCTCAACTTTATCGCAACGATTTACCATCCATCATTCGCTGATCTTGTATCACAATTTCGACCATGGACTGTCACAACTTCCATATCAATCATCAACTGGAGCTGCAAGTCACAAATGTAAGGTATACATTGGAATGAAAGCTGAACTCTCGGCCCAGTCGATGGGCTACAATGCGACCGCCAAAGGCCAGCGCACCAACCCGGAGATGGGTACAGAGGATCAGCTCGTCGCCCTCTGTACGTCGGACGAATTGACAGTGCCTTTAAGCGGTCGTCCTGTAGGATACACTAGAAGAAATCACAATGGCATTCCGGCGTGATGGGTAGCTATGAACTGCCCGCCTTCTAGGCAAAATACTGTCTTGACTTGAACTAATGGGAGCAACAGATTAGGAACCGCTTTACTTTAATCTAGTCTATCTAAAGGACCTTTAACTTCTCTGCCTAGGGGGGTTAAAAGGCCTATTCCACCTCGCTAATGGCGCTTGTCGCCGGTAAGAGAATAGCTCCTTTCGTACTATACGGTTATACCCCTATTACTACCCCTACTATACTACTATAAGCCTATACTATAACTACTAACTAGAGTGTAGCCTTTAGGCCCTCTAGTAAGATAGGCAACCGCTAGTCCTTCGGGGGATAGCGACCTACCTATCGGTTATACGGGTAAGCGGTAAAGCTAGGTAGCGATAATAGGAATAGAAGCGGGTTTTAGACGGTAGATCTAAGACGAGTCCTATTCGGTAACTAATCTGTTAGTAGCATTAAGTAGATCTAATTCATTTAACGCTAACGCTCCTACCGGGTCCTAACGGTATAGTAGGCACCTCGAGTAGATTAAAACTTCGAAGCCTCTAATAAAAATAAAGAAGTATAACCTATTATATATACCGAATCGTAGCCCCCCGGCTTAAATACGAAATTAAATGTCTTAGTAAAGGTCGCTACGTTCTTCTTAAAAGTCGGTAGAAAGGGATAATATAACCGTTAATAAACAGTCTTCTAAGAATTAACCGTCTCCCTCTCGACTAAAAAATTCTCGTTTAACGCTACTAACGGTGTCGTCTAACGAATCATCCTCTAATTCTAATTCCGATACGTCCGTAGCGTTAAACACTAAAGTCTCTTTAAATTAGGCTCTACCCCTTATCGGGTCGTCGAGACAGAATCGAAGAATAATAAACTACCTACCGGATTCTAATAGCTAAATAAGCTAGGCGGACGAGGTCGATGCTAAGGAAGCTATAAAGCTCGCGGTAAAGGCTAAGAAAGTACGGAAGAAAGTAGCGAAGAAAGAAAAGAAGGCCCGTCGATTAGAGGCTACTACTTAGGTAGCGACCGACTAACCTTAGCCCTCTCCTAAACGTCCGGATTAAGTAACTAATACTAAGCTAATAGATATTAAGGATAAGGATAGGGAGATAGGTAGAGGTACGTCTAGCGAAGACGAGGAAATAGTAGACGCGGATAAGGAATAGGCACCGAATAATACTAACGCTATTAAAGTTCTAGTTACCTAACCCGTAGACCTACCTACCTCCGACTTAGCCGCCTAGCATACGTTACCTACTAAGGGGGGTAATAATGCTAATACCGAAGGTTCGGAGGGTAACACCGCCGAACCGACTAGGCTATCGACGCCTCTACTAAAAGGAATATCTTTAAAGATGTAGGGGAAACAACCGATAAGAGACACTATTAATAATACTCTAACGCCCGGACCTTCTAAGAGTGTTCTTAGAAAGAGGCTAGCGTTATAGTCGGCATAAGCGTCCCTATTAAAACCGCTTCCTAAGAAGCCTAGAAAAAGAGGTCCTCGAAAGTCGAAATCGTAGAAGACGGGTATAGATAGTGTTATAGCTAGCCTCGAAGGCTTATCGATTATAGATAAAGCGTAACAACCTAGGCTACTAGCTCTACTAAAACCTACCCGTTAACCCCTAACGAAGGTAGGTAAGGTAAAGATAGTACCTACGAAGCATAGCGGGAGTAGTACTAGCTCCTCGTCAAATTCGACTACGAATTACATAGACGGAACATAGCTTTACTTAAAGATGCTACCGAGTCTACGCCCGGCGAATGACCCTAAGATAGGACCTAATAAGGGTTAGGTTTATAAGGGTCTAACGATAGGCGCGGTAGAATTAACTTCATTATAGTTATTTGCCTAGTATAATGCGAAGGGGTAGGTTGCCTAATGTTTTTTAAAGGAATAGGCTTAGCGGGCGAATAACTCTACCTTTACTATAGGTAATACGTTAGTTTACGTAAGCCTGTTTAAATCAGGTAGCCTAAGGGTGTTTATAGCTAGTTATATAAGCGATCCTGACTATAACTATTCACTCTGCTATTAGATAACCAACCTATAGGCCCGTATAGACGTAGATACGAGGTTTTGGTTCGGACGTTGGTAAATTAGAAGGACTATAGGTCTAAAGGTTATAGTAGTCTTTAAAAGGGAAATCGGGCTTTAAAGCTTTGATTTACTACTTAGACCTCTAAGGGTAGGGCATTTAACACCATTTATAGTCAAGTTTAGGGCGGTAGATATAATAGCGTAGTACTAGGGATATAGTAAGACTTACCTTAAATAGTTATGTCCGCGGTATTAAGGGATTTTCTTCCTACCTAGTAAGCGTACGCTGACATATCTCCTTAGGGAGAAACCTAATCTTAGTTAAATAAATATTAAGGTGTTGTTCGCTTCGTAAAACATATATTTAATCCGTAATCCCGCCCGATTCCGGGAGCTATTTAACGTAATGCGAACTAATCGTTTAGATATCCTTATAATCTAAGAAACATAGGTCACATAGGAAATCGCTAAAGTATTCATGTCTTATTACCTATTAATATCGACATACAACTATAGTTTAATGTCTAGTAAGTACGGTAGAGTAATGACAATAATTAACAACAGTACGACGACCTAGGACCCGGTAAACAGTTTACTCTTTAAGGACCTAGATAGACGTCTACTAATAAACAAGGTAATATATAAGGGTAAACTACTCGTGATTGTAAACGTTTACTACCTAGTAGACCCTAAGGTAAGACTAGGTTAGTAAACATTAATTACTAATAAAATATTATAGAACCCTCTTACCGAGAGCTATAACATATTAGGGGGAGATTAGAACTAGGCGGAGGAGCTAATAGATCGAAGGTTAGTATTGCCTATTAATATAACCTCTCTCGAAGCCTACTATAGGTTTATCTCATCCCTTAGTAATAAAGAAGTTAGATACATTAATAGATGGCGATTAACTAACCCTAACATAATCGACTTCACATATATAGCCGGCAGTACGCCTATGTCCCGGATTAATTACTTTCTTATCCGCGAGGACTAGCTATAGTCAAGCAAGAATTAGAGTATATGTACTATATTTCATTTAGATCATCGTATAGTACGAATAGAGATCATTAAGTCCGGAGGACCTAAAAGGGGCCCTAGAAGATAGAGACTTAACCCGGACCTTCTTCGAAAGGATTAGGTAGCGAACAGCATCTATAACTTAATTAACATACTCCCTATAACGAATCTCTAATATAATTAGAATAAGTTTAAAGACAAAATCAGGACAGGATTAGAAGCTAAGATAGCCCGAGTTCGTAAGAGTAGGGGTAAACTCGCCTTTAACCTCGAAAGAAAACGTTAAAAGTTGATTCGGAATAGAGTACTTAGAGTACTAGACCCTATTACTAAAGTAAGAATATCGGCCATTAACGTTAAACAGTTATACCTTACGGATTAGACTTACCGATCCTATGCCTACTAAGTATTCGCAAAGGCATAGTTATATAATAAAAAGCCAACCAAGTACTTCTATTTAAAAGCGAAGTCGTACAAACCGACTAAAATCGTAGAATTAATAGATAATAAAGGTATTAAGCACAAAGATCCTAAAGGAATTCTCCGAACTGTCCTTAAATTTTATATACAATTGTATAATACGAAGGACTTAGAGAAGGAAGCTAGCGAACTTATGCTTTCGAAATTGATAGAAGTTATCCCCGAAGATACATAGAGAGACATAATAAGGCTAATTAGCCTAGTAGAAGTCTTTCGATTAATCCGACGTATAGTAGTAGGAAAGTCGCCCGGCATTAATAGAATACCTTATGAATTTTACAAGCTACTCTATAATCTACGAAAGGATTCTAAGGAAACTACTAAAGATAGTAGGTAGAAGAAAGGTAACGAGGAAAAACCTCCTCTCGTATACGAAATCCTATTAGAGATGTTCGTTTCCTTCTAAGAAGGGTACGATTTACTAAAAGATTAGATAGATAGTATACTTACGATCCTATTTAAGGATAAGGGCTAGAGATCGGACCTAAAGATGTATAGACCACTAGTATTAATGAATGTAGACTATAAAGTCTATATAGAGGTTCTAATACAACGACTCGAGAAAGGGCTTACGACAGTGATCGGAGAACACTAGTCCGCCTTCTTACCTCGTCGTTCAATTAGAGATAATATCCGAACAGTACAATATTTGATTAATAGACACTCGCCTCGAGGATCTCGACTACTAATAAATAGGGAAGGAATTGTACTACTTTTCCTTAATTAGGAGAAAGCGTATAACCGAGTAAGCTATAAGTTTCTCTAGCAATGCTTAGAGAAACTTAGTGTGCCTACCCCTTTTATAGGATAGGTCTAACAAATATATGCTAACGCGAAAATAAGAGCTTTCGTTAACGGTTACCTTAGTAAGCAGATACTAGTAAAGAGCGGCGTCTACTAGGGAGACCCTCTAAGCTACCTTCTATATATTACAGTAATTAAAGGACTAGCTCGACTTGTCTAAGATAACCCCCGAATAAAAGGGGTAGACATTAAAGACATAGTTATAAAGATTATAATGTACGCGGATAATACGTAGGTGATTCTACGTTTATAAGTAGAGGCTAATACTATAATAGACATCCTCGAGACGTTTGCTAAGGCGACTAGCGTAAAAGTAAACTATTCGAAATCCTACCTAATGAAAATTAGAGACCTACTACTAATCTCAATACTAGGAGTGTAAGAGGTATCCGTCTATAACTATTTAGGCGTCCTCGTAGGAACAGACACCGCACGATAATTAGCTTAATACTAGGACAAAATGGTTAAGAAGATTAGGGACAGAGTAGACTATTAGAGTAAGTTGTACCTCTTACTAAAGGGGCGAGTTTTAATTGCTAATTCTATGATTATATTAGTCCCTCGTTATGCGCTTTATTTCCTAGAACTACTAGTAGAGATATTAAACGCGATAAACAAGGAGTACTATAGACTAATCTAGAATAGGAGACGAAAAGGGGTAATTAAAAGTTTACATACTTACTTACCGCTAGTAGAAGGTAGCGTTAGATACTTTAACATATATAGTATTACGTAGGCATTAGTTGTAATAATAATAGTACGAGCTATAATGTACCTAGGCCTTGCCTAGGCAAAGCTCGCGCGAGAGGTTCTAATCGGCTGTTTAAGACACTAAGTAATCAAGGACGCGATTACCGTACCTTAGTTTCAAACGTAGTATACTAGTGTTACTTACGTCCTAGGTACTATTAGTACATTTTAGCTAAGGTAGAAAAGGCAACACCTTCTTTACTCTAAGAAATTAATATTTTTCATAGCCTAACCGACTATAAGAGGTAACGTAAGGTCCTTACTATTCTATTACTTCCCTAACCTAGGGGAGCTAGAAGGTATAGGGCTACTAAAGTAGAATTGTCGAACATAGAAGGATTTATAGAAAGGAGGTACTAGAACCCTAAGAGACATATAGGACTATAGAACCGACCTTCCGATCCTATTTAAAGGGGAATACGCCCTAAGAGGTATAGTAAAAGCAAGTATAAGGCAAGCAATTGTACGGCTAGTGAATTTACTCCTAGATTCCTACCGATAGGCGCTAAAAATACGGAGAGTACTAGGTGAAACACTATATACTCCGCTATTTGTATAAGGACTCTTTATAGGCTTAATTAGAATACTAACCGAAGAAGGACGAGAACTAGCGAATATTTAGCAAATAAGCTTTAAAGCTCTTTACTAAAACTACGCTAGTCTACGGCTAAAAGGGGTGAACTTTTATAAGCGCTTAGAAGGACCGCTAAATGTATATAAAGAAGTAACGAAGAAACTACTTAAAGAAGCTAAACTATAGCTCGGGGTAAGAGTCCTATTTAGAGTCCCTAAATTAGGCGACCTACTTTAGAGGCATCTTTATAACTAAGTCCTAACTAGACGTAAGCTAGAATAGATACTAGAGGCCTAACAACTATGCCTAGAATATAATAAGGACTTATCTATTACGTACATCTAGATAGAATGTAGTATAGTAAAAGTAGTATAGATAGAGTTCGGATTAATCTAGAAACGGATTATAAAAGACCTATACCTATAGATAACGTTAATCGATTTAATACTAGCCTATATAGCGGTAGGACCTCGATTAAACAAGTTAGAAAAAAGAAGGTAGATGACCCTTTACTAGGTAGCGGTATAGTATATATAGAAATGCTACCTATTATACTCGTTTATAGAGGTAATTAATATATAGTTACTAGAAGTAGCGAAAGGATTCTATAGACAAACGATGCTAAGACACATTATAGCTAATAGAACCTATTCGCTATCTAAGGGCGATGATCGAAAACAATATAGTATAGGCGTCTTTAAATTGCTTTAGGGACAACACTCTAATATAGTAAGAGTCCTATAAGGACCTAACTGTTTACGACCGGAGACAATTATACTAGAAGACTACCGTTTTATCGTATAGTTCTAATGAACTAAGTAATGTTATTTAAAGTCCGAGAAGTGCTAATGTCTATAGATACTAGCGTATACTACCTAATCAACCGTGTGTAATAATCCTATGTCTTCGAGTCCTCCCGATAGGGGACGCCCAGTGGAGCGGCCGGTATGACCGTTCGATTCGGTTAACGAGCTTCTGGCGAGAGTAGTGTGGACCTATTTACTTAGTGTTCATGCCTCTTGGCGGTGCACCTCCACTGAAAAGCAATTGGCTCTCCGAGCCAACTGCCGGACAAAATAAAAACAACTTCATTGCTCGAAAGCTGAACTCTCGGCCTTCTTCAGCTGCCCTCAGCTTTCTTCTCATCAACATCATCAGTGGCCGTGATGCAAGCTCGCCTGATACAGAAGAGCCTCGAAAATGCAAACAGCCGCGCAAGAAGACGCTTCCTCGGATCGGGAGACAGGGTGGAAGTGTTGGAGATTCCACTTTCGCGACCGGGACGACGAAAACGAGCAAAGATGGTGGTTTGCGGGCACCGCTATACCTCTACTGGCCGCGACCATCGGACCCTTGGCAAACGTGCTGTCCATTGCCGCGCTGGTAACTTCATGGAGAATGTGCGTGGTCGCGAATACCGCTGATGCACACGAGTGCACATACAACGGTCAACCATCGAGTCTGGTACCGCAACTCGATGGTCAGGATTACTCTGATCCCGAGTGGAACCTGAACCTGAACAGAGTATCTTTGGTAGCTGGATTTGTCGGAAACTTCTTCCTACTGTGTAATTTCACCGGCCGGATAAGATATACCATCGCTCTCCCTGTTACGATTGCTTGTTGGTATATCGCCACGGGACTTCTCATTGGAGCTACAGCCGGAATGGAAGTATGGCATAGTCCAGTCAAGCCACAGCAGACCTACACGCAAGGACTCTGGTAGGGGGTTTGAGATCAACATACAGACCATATGCTGACCATTACGACTGAAGGTACGCGGTAATAGCTGCTTGCATGTATCTGATATGTGCAATGCTACTGATGATCAGTAAGTCTTGGACCAGAGGCCACGGCTTTGCGAGACTGAGCTGCTGCCACAAGAGACCAACTGCTAGGTTCTCAGTTCCTGATCCGCTGACGTCCGTTACCTAGACATGCTAGGCTATTTTCTCGGGCAGTACGCTCCAGACTTCCTATTAACCGAGTCGCAGCGCACACTGATCATACAAACTATGCTGTTCTTCGTCTGGCTGGCGGGAGGTGCTGCTGTTTTCTCCAAGATTGAGTCCGCATACGGGGCGAGGGATGCAGGCTTCACATGGAGCTATGTGAACTCTCTTTACTTCTGCGATGTCACTATATTGACGGTGGGGTTTGGAGATCTATACCCAACGAGCAATGTCGGACGTGGTATAGTCTTTCCGTACTCTATAGGAGGTATCATAATGCTTGGACTGGTGATATCGTCTATCTCCAAATTTGCCAAGGAGCTTGGATCTGAGAATGTGGTTCGACGCCACCGAGAGAAGATACGTGTGCGGACAAAGGTGCGAGCTGCCGCAGTGCAGTCCCCTATTGCAAGTGCTGCTCTGAGCAGGACGGATCGACGTGCTATCATCTCCGCACCTTTCAACCCAACAAATGTGTCTAGGACGAGGATATCGAAAGCTGCTGACGAATCTGAGGGCGTCCGCATTGACAGGGCTCGACTGACGGAGCCGCTCAAGACAATTGAAAAGGTGTCGAATTGGGCACGCCCGCAACGTCGTTTCAGCCGCCGGCCAAAGCTGCTGCTTCTCCGCGAGGAGAAAGATCGCTTTGACGCCATGCGTCAAATTCAAATCAGCACACGTCGCTTCAAAAGCTGGTATAGGCTCTTTCTCTCGATCACAGCATTCGGTATCCTCTGGTGTGTCGGAGCTGCCGTCTTTTGGCAAGCAGAAAAGAACACCAGGGGTCTGACCTACTTCGAAGCTCTCTATTTCTGCTACATATCGCTTCTCACAATTGGTTACGGAGATCTTGCTCCGATCAGCAATGCTGGTCGACCCTTCTTCGTGTTCTGGAGTCTCATCTCAGTACCTACAATGACTGTTCTCATTGGTGACTTGGGTGATACAGTCATTGAGAAGTTCAGAAGCAGCGCCTCTGGACTAGCCGATTTCACGGTGCTACCGCAAAAAGGAATATGGCAGAATGTCATAGACAGAAATCCTTGGATGCTCGACTGGCTGCAACGACGACGACGAAAGCGACATAACGCTGAGAATGGCAGCGAAAGCGGACTTCCAGTTGGACCAGATGTTACAGAGACTTCGCCGACCATAGATGAATTGGCGGACGAGAACCCCAGCTTCCAAGAACTTGCCAAACGATTGACCAAGGTTATAAGACGAACCGCAAACGATGTAAAAGAGAAACGAAAGCATCATTACTCATACGAAGAATGGGTGGAATTTACACAATTGATCCGCTTTACTGCCAACGATGCTGAAAGATACGCTGATGATGGCATGATCGAGTGGGACTGGATCGGCAAACACTCTCCTATGATGGCCAACCAGAGCGAGGCAGAATACGTTCTCGACCGTCTTTGTGAAAGCATGCACAGATACGTGAAACGTATGGATGATGATACTGTTAGCGCGTAGAGAGGTCGAATACACCATAAGTCATGATAGCCTGGAGGATCCCGCAAGACTAGCTCCAGACTTCTCTAGATTAGACTGGCATGTCCGATGTGTCCATATGTTGAGCGACATCGACTTGGATCGGAAACTTGTCCTTCTCCTTGACTTGGTAAGGATATCATGTCTGCCATGACATGGCCGGACGCAATTAGCGCCAACCACCGTCGGCTCAAATGCTCGTGGCCACGGGCTTCGCCTCCTTGGTCACTGCACCTCAAGCATTACGTTGTTCAATGAGACGGAGCGTCTAGATTCGAAGCTGGTCTCAAGACGACGAACACACCAAGGAAACCAAGTGACGGAACCTGTCCAGGCAGCCATGGATGCGGTTTAGTACCATTTTGGTCACAGTTTCGGAACGCATGATGCAACGACTCACGCTCGGGCGAGTGCTCCTTGATGTTGACTATCGGCGACTTCCTGCTAGGAGAGCGCTTTCAGTCCGTCCATCAAATCCAGAATTATTCGCGCACCTCGAACTATGGCTGTGGAAAGATGCCTCAACGGCCATGCCGACCAATGCTCCTGGGCATGGGCCAGATCTGGGTGCCAGCACATCGACTCCTCATATGGAAACGACTGCCTTGTCTATACTGGCACTAGTAGCTCCAGGAAGTTCTGCTGTGATGTGTGGCAAGTCATTTTGTGAAAGGAGAAGACGCCAAAGCTGTACAGAGTGGCGAGGCAATCGCTGCCGGAAAGGAAAATAGCGAGCAAGCATTTAGGTTCATATGATGGCGATGGTCGGACGTGGATGTCAGTGTGGATACATATATGGAACCATCATGAACTATGATGATTTTCCGCATCATCGGGATATAGCACCTGAAATCGACTGCTCTTCCCAGCTTGCCTCTTTTGCCGGACTGCCTGTTTGTTGTACCATGTGAAGGGCGTCTGTATCCAAACCGCACGAAACAAGCATTTTCTAAATTTGGCAAAGCTAATTGAAGTGAATAACTCTTGCTTTTCTGCGCACTACCAGCAACGCTGCGATTGAAACCCTGTGTCGTTTTGTAGTGCACCGAGATCAGATTTGAGGCCTTCGCCGGTCTTGTCAATTAAGATGGCTGTGATCTGAGGCACCGCATTCCCATCAGGACGCTGTATTTCGCGAGTCTCTTGGCAAATCTTATGTGGGAAAGATGAATTCATCCTCAAGCTCACGAGCGAATTGTCTCAGGAACTCTTGCTCCGGAGAAGGACCACCAGGCCATTCAAATGCCTTCTCGGCCAAAAAACTCTCGATGAATGGATTGCCCAAAGGATCATCGCCCGAAATATCTTCTCCGCTCAACAATGTTTCGGAGAGATTCCAGTCAATCTGCTCGCTCAGAAACGCTTCCCCTTGGTAGATGGAGCTTTCAGGTAAGTGTTTTTCCTGTCCAGAGCAGCTCATGCGCTGCAATGTAGCTGCGGTTACACTTCTTCTCTCAGCCTCCGCACGAGCATTACTGACGGTGGCTCGAATGTGCTGCAATCGACTCAGGTAGTCTTTCGCTGATATATTGCCATTGCTGGCCATGGCGGTAAGAAGGTTGAACGCCGTCTGTACAGCATCCGATATCGACGCTGCAGGCTCCATAACAGCTGATATAATGAGAATCAAGGTCGATGAGAAGAGGTAATGGGCATCAAAGTAGCCAAAGACAGCGAGATTTCCTTCCACGAACAATTTGGAAAGTAGCTGGTTCATAGTCCGGGCCGCCTGAACACAGCTGTCGGCCAAGGCATGTGTGGTTGGAGAGAACTTCTGAACATGGTTGCTAGCATCTCTAAGGTTGAGCAAGAGCGTAAGCATCTATATGGCCCGCTGTTATTTAAGTCTTACCTTGTTGCCTGATACTTTGTTCGAAAGATGTGAAGTAAAATGGGTCGTGTTGTCTGTATTATACAGAGATGGAAATGCAGATGCAGCGTGTAAAGGTTTCGAGGAGGTTCATCGGCGTGGAAACGAAGCTCTGCGGGTAGCTGATCATCCCAATGTCTCAAGTCGCTGAGAACCCGGTGTACACGTGAGACGAAGGTGGATTTGGAGTGTTTTGGGGGACAATAGATGTCGTTCACTGCTCAATGATCAGTTCTTCGCTTATCAAGTGCAGTATCCTCTCTCTTCTCGATAGATAGATTGCGCTTCAGTACAATTTTGGGCATTTCCAATATTTAGAAAGCCATAATGCCGGGTCAAGTGCTCTTCGCAGCCCTCAAGGCGATTCATGTGTCGGGAGCACGTTGCGAACGATGTCCGATTCTCTCATCGACAGCTCTGGAAGTGGGACACCTACATATGCTGCCTGTTATCTGGCCTAGACTAACATGTGCCATTAAGTGCATAGGGTCGCTAAACTCTTCCCGCTCGGCGGCGGATAACCCGTCCATCGATGGCGGCTCAACATCTATGTCATGGTCCTGAATGGCCAGCGGATATCCTGCACAATTGATGAGTATAAGTCAATGAATATCTCGGACACATATGGGTCAAACTCATCAGAACTTACCCAATTTGGACGATGTCAATCGATCGAAGAGGTACAGTGTCCACCAGATGCGCCTCCTGTGTTCCCGATGAATAGGATCCATTGTGCTTGTCCCAGATTGTGATCGATGCAAACCAAGTCCGATTGCAAGCCTCATAGCGATGCCACAATAGACATGTGACGACTTGACGCGACCCAGGGCATTTGCGTAGTGAGACAGCAAGATCAAGATTTGAACTTGCTCGAGCGAAGCGACCTCGTAAAGGTCTCGCAAGAGTCGTACTGCCATGATGAACCATGACATTCCAGGTATTCTGTCATCGTCAGGATTTGTTTTGCAGTTCGAATATAGCTCTCCCAAAGCAAGCAAAGCGAACAGATGACATGCCCATCGCGCGTCGGGCGTTTGCTGTGAGTTGTAAGCTCTATCAAACTGCTCGAAGAAGGATTTTCTTAACATTAGGTGATAGTTGTTCCCAATAAATCGATCCACTCTGCGGACCAAGAGAGTAGCCTGGACTCTGTTGGGAAGCTGAAAAGAGGGATTCATACAGCGATCGAAGGCCGGATGAGTTACGTGATCAGGCATAGTATTACAAGAAATGTCGGTATGGTTCGTAGACACGCATTGGAGAAGGCGGTCTCCAAAAGCAGTACACGCAGCCTCGCCCACAAAGACCGGCTCCGAGGAGGATGCTTGGCCAGAGAAGAGCCCGTGTTGAACTTCCAATAGCGGATTTGGGAAAGGTTCTACTGTAGTTGGGCCAGGTGGAGCCTCTTCCCGGGCCGGCGTAGGGAGTACGTGAGTGCTAGCTTCCGGAAGAGGCGTTCTAGATGCCAACTGTGCCTTGAGATCGCGTATTTCGGCCTCTAGCTTTTCGAGGGTACTCTCAGGGATGTTGACATTGTAATCTCGCGATTTATAGCGACACTCTGCTTCGACTTTGGCGGTCATACATCCATGGCATGGCTGTTCTCCGGAACACTTGATCTTGTGTAAATGGCATCGATTACAGCTAGCCTTGCCGTCAGCCTGAGTGCGTGTGCGTAGTGTTGGATATTCATTCACGCTACGGGCCGCCGCTTTTGACGTTTTGCTGAAAGGAGTCTGGGACCATACATGATACTCTCTGGCAACTTGGGCGAGACAGGATATATGTTGACCGTGCTGGCGGTTAGGATCTTGTTTCGGCCATCATAATTTTGGCCGCATGGCAGTTCGGCTGCATGCAATTCTGCCGAGGAAGTTCTTGATTCACTTAAGGTACTGTCAGCTCAATTGGCGCCAGCACAAGCAAAAGCAAAGGGACGCTAACAGAAGAAGGAACAACAACCGCGATGGTGTCACCTAACTTCGTATTAGTCGATTGAGTGCGCTTTTCAGAAGAAGCCAGGTGCCCTCGGTGATGTTGCAAAGACCAGCGGACTGAGCTCCGTCGCTTCTCACTAGCTACCGTAAGCGCTAAGCAGCAGCCACCCACGACTGGGGTTGAACCAAGAAAACCTAAGGCAAGATCCGCTGCCATCCAGCCATTCTTCCAGCTTTCACATGCTTATATCGGCCGCAATGCTGACCCCGACATAGCTATGCGGACTCGCAGCTCGAGATCTTATGCTGTGGGACCGCGCGATATCTATGAGGAGGCCAGTGGACTCCTAGATACTATTGAGGAGTCATTCTATCTGGAAGATGAAGACGAAGAGACATATGCGGGCAAAGAAGAAGTGAGAGCCGGCGAGCACAATGCCATCCCTGGCAGAGAGGGAGAGACGATAGCTGTTCAGCACGCAAAACGATTAATTGTGAAGCTACGGATACCAAGCAAAAATGCTACACCGACTTTTTCGCTCAGACCCGTAGGAGACGACAGCAGCTCCGACCGTCGAACAGCCAATTCCAGGAACGAGTCCGCGCTGAAAGTAGAGCGGCGCAGCTTGGTGGTTGTATTACGCATGCCGCGACCTGCTTGTCAGGTCTGGGATGAGGATGTTGTTACCGGGCCCGATCAACAGCAAGTGCCCAAAGCTGCTGCGGAAGCTATTTTAGAGGCTGCAGCAGGGGAAATACAGGAAGAGCTTGTAGGAGAGCGATTGGAAGAGCAGCTTGATTTAAGCGCGACGATTGTTGATACGGAAGTTCAAGACCATATCGCACTCCAAGATGAAATGCTGTTCGATAAAGTCATCGGGGTTCAGATTGAAGATGCTGCTCTTGAGCAAAAGCAAGATTCTGAGTTGGAAAAGCCTTTAGAAACCATGCTCGGATTAGACTTGGGAATGGCAATGGAGAACGAAGAGCAGACTGCTCCCCCCGTGACAAGTGAGAATGAATTTGCACAGAAAATCGACGAGAATGTTCGTCTTGAAGAGCAGCAACATTCGGAAGCACAAGATGACACTGGCTCAAGCATTGCATTGAACATTGAAGGTCACATCCCAACTCCCAGTGGTTTGGTAGCAGAGGAAGAGATCGAAGCTCATGTTGAAGACGATCACATCGAAGAAAATATGGGCAATGAGATTGCGATCGAAGAGGATTGCAACGAAGAACGTCATACTTTAGATGCTTCCTCTGGGAAGCAGCAAGAAGCGGCGGAGCTGATCAGAACGGCGGAAACCGAAGAACACATGGAAGTCCATGAAAAGCTATGTAACGGAACAAAAGTGCAAGGCCAGATCGGGAAGCAGCTCGAAGAGCAGCCCGAAAACCAGCCCGAAGAGGATTCACTTGGTAGCTCACTCGGAAACGGCAGCTACGGCTCACAAACTGACAATGAAGCGTGGCATGTGACAGAAATGGTGGAGGAATTCGATGCATCTCTACTGCCTACTCCGCTCACCATGCCTTCACCAGAGCTGCCAGCGTTCCAGACTTCCACACCTCCACCAGAGCCATGCCGACCGCCACACTCCTCGAAGCGCAGCTTGCTTAATGAGGATACACCACCGCTATCTCCTCCTCCAGTCAGCATGCATAGTGTCACAATGAAAGTTGCACCAGCTCAGTCCATGAAGCGCAGCCTTCTTGCCGGAGAAGAAGAAGACGAGTCACTTCCAGCCCCAAAACGCGACTCACCACTTGCAGACACACAAGCGCAGTCCCAAAAGTTCAAAAAGTCCAAGAAGCGCAGCCTTCAATCCGGAGGAGATGAACAACGTCGGTCCAAGAAGCGCAGGCTTCCTCGCGACGACACAGCGCCTCGGTTGAAGAAGCGCAGTCTTCCCTTCGACGAAGACCCAGCACTTCACTCCAAGAAGGACAGTCTTTCCTCTGGAGAAGGTGCACCACTTTACTCTGAGGAGGGTAACTTTCCCCTCCAAGTCAATGAGCCATCCCGATCCAAGAAGCACAGCTTTGCCTTCGGAGATGCACATTCACAGTCCAATAAGCGACGTCTTCCTCTGGACGACACACCAGAAACGGAGACACGCGCTCAAAAAAGGCAGAGACGAAAAGAAAAAGCAAGGGAAACGAATGTCATTATGCAAGACCTGGAAGACGCCACACTTGGAACAGGTGTTGTAGAAGCAGGTCGTGCAGCGCAGCAGAGACGGGGTGTCCTTCCCAACACCGACCGCGTGGCAAGCGGGCATGTGCAGAAAATCCAACAGCAGCAGAAACCGGTCCAAAAATACCAGCAGCTGCCGCCGAAGAGACCGGAGAAGGAACCTCCTTCAATATCAGGCCGAACAGAACTTATGGAGCAAAGAGTCCTCTATCTCGCGCAACCATCGAAGATTCGCAACATTGGCCGGCGGCGCAACGGGTAAATAGTGTACAGATATTGCAGCAGAGGGAATACCTAAGCCGTACATTGTCTGTCATAGCTCATAACACATCAAATCATACCTTATCATCACAACCTTCTTCGTCCCACCATTTTGCTCTGTCTCTCTCAGAAGTCAACAAGCAAGCCGGCAGCGACGTTCTCCAAATCATTCACGTCTAACCATGTTGTTCCTCCCATTCCGCTCTCATCCCCAGCCTCGAGCTTCGCGTGCTTGGCTCGTGCTATAGCTTCCCGAACGAAGATTTCCATGTATTTTTGCAGCACTTGGATGGCATGCTTGTCGATTTTGGTATTCTTGTCTGCGAAGCCTTCGTGTAGGAGACGGAGAAGTAGCGGCTGTGGAATCGAGGGCGTAGGATCTGATTGTGAGGGCATTGGATCGTCTACTCGAGCCTGGGGAATCTCGTTGGAGGAGATTGACACGGGTGAACCATTTTGTGGTGCAGCAATGGGTGCAGGAGCTTTTTGACGTGCTCTTGCTGATGCAAAGTCTGGCAGCTGATCGTCTTCTTCTTCCTCATGATCGGACGAAAGGGTTTTACTGCTGTCGTTTTCTTCGACGTCTTTGGCTCGGCTAGTTGTGGATTTGAAAGGCGGTGGTTTTCTTGCTGCTGCGGTTGGTTTGGATGTTGTCGGTCTGGCTGCGGCGACGGAGCTTTCAGATCCGGTCGTTGCAATGCGCGGGACTTTGGAAGGTCGGAGCGGTTTGAAGGGCGGTGCTGGTCGTTTGGAGGACGGGTAGACGACTGTTTCTTTGGGTTCCTTGCCCTTTTTGCGTAGAGGCGGCATTGCGATGGAATACCTTAGGTCGGGAAGTTGCTTGTGCGTGTATGAACTCGGCGAAGGAGGACGCGTTTTCGCGTTCGTGATATTCTCGTATTGATTGGAGCGTGCGTCCCTTCATGTTGATGCACGTTGAGATAGACTACAAGCGCAGGGCAACTACATAATAATCAACGCCTCAAGAAGACAATCTCCGTACCGCTCAGAAGTGCTGTTTCTCGACATAATAAGTACAGGTAGGTACCACAAAAGGGACTTCGCCGACGACGTGGCTCGTATTCATAAAGATGTAGACGGAGTTTCGCCGACATACAAAATACCTAGATGCAAACGGATTGACAGAAAGGTAGGGTTATTATTGCTACCTTACCTTATGCTTAGGTAGGTACCTTAGGTAGTACCTAGGTAAGGTAGTAAAGGCTGCTGTAAAAGCCCCGCTATTTAATATAGATGTATTCGTTAAAGTTACCTTCGTAATAAAGAATTATATAGCTCCCGAGACGGTTAACTAGATCGAATAAGAGGTAGATATACTTCCTAGCGCGACGATATATCGTTTATTTAATAGACTAGGTTTATAACTCGCAAACAAGGCTCTCGTTAGTACGGCGTAAACGGCTATTATCCGTAAGGTTATAGGCTATATAGATACTAGCCGTAAAAAGGTAGACGGCCGAGGGCTCTTATTTAGCCTTAATAACGATTATTAGAGCCTAATAAGGTATTAATCGCTTTATAGCCTACCTATTTAAGTAGGCGGTTAGTAGTTAAGGTTTAATAGTATAGGGTTAGCGTACTTACCTATAAAATACGTCTATACTATAAAACAACGCGCTTTCGTATATACTCGAACTCGAATCGTTACTAAGCTACTTATAACTTAATTACTATACTATTACTATTAATATATCGTTTAGTAACCGTCCGGAAGGTCTATCCTTTAATAGCTTCTACTAGAACCCCTCTAGATATACGTACGGTATATATACCGATACCGTACGTATAATACCGCCCTTATTAGACGCGTCGAATAGAAGCTACTACGGTAGCGGAGGATACGGCGGCGGTATTAGAAGTAGCTAGAGTAGCGGCGGCGGCGGAGTCGCGTTTAATTAAGGCGGTATACCGATATACGCGGAGTATAATAGTAGCTAGTTTAGAAGCTCTCCGCCGTATCTTAGTAACTCTAGCCTATCTCCGCTATATATAGGCCTTAATAATAGCGGAAACATCTATAGTTCGATAGTTAGTAATACGTAGAGTTTCTCTAGTATACTAGTTCTACTACTATCGTCGTTACTATTACTACCGACGTATTTTAAAGAGCTATTACCGGCGCGAGTTATACTAGTACGCTAGTAGGAAATTAACGGCTAAGCGACTAGCTCCGCTCCGCTAGTAGTTATTAGCTCTAGTCTACCTCCGGCTCCGCTAGCGGAGGATCCTATCGAAAAAGCGGTAAAGGAGGTAGGCTTATAGCCGGATATATAGATATCGGATCTAGTAGTAGAGGTAGAGGTAACCGACGATAAAGGGAACAAATAGACTATATACCGGCGTTATAAGGATAATTATAAGGCGTAGGTTACTAAGTTTAGTCTAAAAGGTAGTAAAAAGAAGGTTAAAAAGCGTATCTAGTAGACTCCGGCTCTACGTCTTAAGGTTTTAAGGACAATCCTTAGTTTCTCTAAGCTATTAATCGAGGACTTAATAGCTACGTTTATAAAGAATATAGAAGCCTCTCTAAAGAAGCGGTAGTTATACTTTAGTACTACCCTTAAACGTACTATATTCGGCGGCCCTACTAGTAATAACGTATAGATTAAGGGTTAGTAGCCGCGTTAGAAACGCGAGAGTCCTAGTATTATTAGTACTAGCCGTAAGCTATCTAGCGCTTTTAATAAGGAGATAAAGAACCTTACCGAATAGATACGGAAGCGTAATGTCTTCTAGAAGTAGCTAAAGGAGACTACTAACTAGCAAGCGGCCGAGTTAGCGCGTAAAGATAAGAAACGTAATAGCTTAATAGAGCGAACGTCTACTAAGAAAAAGCGTAAGGCCGCTAAAGCTACTAGTAATAAAGTTTCTACTAAGCCTAAGAGCGATAATAAGGCGCTAGAAGTAAAGAGACGGTCTACGGTTCGTACGAAGGCTAAGGCGGATCGTATTAGGTTAGGTTCTAGTAATTAGGTTAGTTAGCTCGTATAAGTAGTTATAGTAGGTAAAAAGTAATAGGCGGAGGCGGCTCTACGCGAGGAAAAGCGACGTAATAAGGAAATATAGCGTTAACTTAAGGCTAAGCGTCGTCGTAAAGAGCGTAAGGACCGTATTCGCGCTAAGGATTACGCGTTTGCTCGTAAGTAGGCGGCGGCGGCGGCGGCGGTATCTAGATCTAGCGGTACTCGTATCGACGGTATTAAGAAGGAGGTAACGAACATAAAGGACCTACTACTATAGGTATTAGTATAGGTATCGAAGTAAGGGTATAAGGTTTTTAATAATATTACGATTTCTAAGTAGTTTATAAAGTCTAAAAAGTTAAGATCGTCTAGTTTAGTCAACTTTAGAGCTATTAAGTTTTTTTAGAGGGTTTAATATATAGTAAAATCGAGTTAAAATGCTAAGAATCCCCTATACTATAGATTTTAGTAAAGGTGTTACTAAAATCTACTTATAT
>KZ110374.1:0-39735 GCA_002116395.1 Ramularia endophylla | reverse complement strand
ACCTCCCTTGAAGCACGCACCACGTCGAGACTGCCGCACTGTGCCAGCACCTACGCAAGCTACGGTTGGCACAGTCACTGCGGCAGTCTCTCGAGTGGTTGCGATGCTAACAAGTCACTCACTTCAACATCATACTTTGCACAACGGAACTTCTCTTCCTTCGCTGTAGACCATCCCGGACCTCACACTTCACAGACTTAATGCTCTGCACCAAAGTCTCCTCCTCCGCTCTCGCACGACTCACCGGAGAATTGCCGTCCTCGGTGCCATGTCGCCAATGTCTACTAGGCCTTCCAAGCTTTCTAGCAACAAATCAATGTCGTCGCCAACACCGCCAAGATCGTCCCCCGCGTAGCCACATGCAGAAGTGGTATATCTAGCATCTCCCGGTAGCACAAGCCGGGTTGTCCTTTCGGTCGTCTTGCCTCGCTTGACTTGTCACCAAGAAGATGTTACTTGAGGCGGGATCCCCAGGTCTCTTGATCTGACGCTTTCCCTAGGCAATCCTCTACAGGAACAAGATCAGCAACCCCTGATTTGTTGAGTGCAGGGAGGCCTGTACTCGTATTGCCCACAGCAGATGGAGATGGAGAAGTCCTCGCCACCGGAGTCGCAGTTTGATGAAAAGATTGTTCCTGTTGCCAGCTACGAGTCCAATGTTGATGGACCACATGGATTGCACGAGCAGTAAGTTTACTCTCACTCACTCCCTTGGAGACAATCTGCCTAACTCCTGCTCTAGCAATGATACCGCAACATTTGACCCGAAAGCAGAGGCCCGCCTGCGAAGGAAGATTGACTTGTACATCGTCCCAACCGTAGCAATCCTCTACCTCTTCTGCTTCATTGACAGAGCCAACATCGGTCAGTCCATCCCAATCACCAATCTTCACAGCACCACTAACATCTCCATCCTCCAGGAAACGCCCGCCTCGCCGGCCTCGAAACCTCCCTCAACATCTCCCCAACCTCCTCCTCCTACAACATAATCCTAACAACCTTTTACATCTCCTACATAATCTTCGAGCTCCCCGCCTCCATAGCCTGCAAAGCCCTAGGTCCAGGCTGGTTCCTCCCCACCACATCCCTCCTCTTCGGCATCATGACCGTAGCCTGCGCCTTCGTCCGCACAATGCCTCAAATCTGCGCCGTGCGCTTCCTGCTCGGGATTTTCGAAGCGGGAATGTTGCCAGGCATTGCATATTACATGAGTCGCTGGTATCGAAGGAGTGAGCTGGCGTTTAGGTTGAGTATGTATCTCGTCATGGCTCCTCTAGCAGGAGCCTTTGGTGGACTTTTCGCCTCTGGAATTCTCACACTGGATAGATTTGGAAATCTGAGAGATTGGAGGATGATTTTCGGGATTGAAGGCATCATCACCATCGGCTTGTCTCTCATCGCCTTCATCACACTCACCGATCGCCCCGAAACAGCCCGCTGGCTCACTCCCTCGGAAAAAGAACTTGCCATTTCACGCATAGCTTCCGAACGACAAGGCACGACAGAAGTCCTCGACAAAATCGACCGCAAAAAACTCCTCTCCGGTATCCTCAACCCCGTCACCCTAGCCACCAGCTTGATATTCCTCTTCGACAACATCACAGTCCAAGGCCTTGCCTTCTTCCTCCCCACCATCGTCCGCGGAGTATACCCCGACTTATCCCGCGTGCAGCAACAACTCCGTACCGTCCCGCCCTACGTCTCCGGCGCAGTATTCACGATGGCGATTCCGTACTTTTCCTCCAAGACGGATAAGAGGATCCATTTTTTCGTGCTGAGTGCGCCGTTGATTATGGTTGGGTATATTATGTTTTTGGCTACGGGGGCTGGGGAGGGGTTGGTGAGGTATGGTGCGACGTTTTTTATTACTGCCGGCGCTTTTGCGTTTGGGGCTTTGACGAATGCGCAGGTTAGTGCGAATGTTGTGTCGGATACTGCGAGGAGTAGTGCTATTGGGACGAATGTGATGTTTGGCAATATTGGGGGACTTATCTCTACTTGGAGTTTTCTGAGTAGTGATGCGCCGGATTATCCGGTTGGGAATGGGTTGAATCTTGCGACGGGGACGATGATCTTGCTGTTGAGTTTGGGGCTGTGGTGGTGGATGAGGCAAGATAATGGGAAGAGGGAAGGGAGGAGTGTGGAGGAGGAGTTGAATGGGATGACGGCTAGAGAAGTGGAGGATTTGGATTGGAGGCATCCTGGCTTTCGGTGGAGGGAATAGTGGGTATGCGATTCGCTGCAGGGTGTTGATGGCGGTCGAGAGGATCGAAAGCGCAGGCTTGGGCGCATTGTGATTGCAAGATGTTATGATGCTATGAAGAAGACGATGATGCTGACTTTCTTTTTTTTTTCTGGGCTGACTTGGTGCAGGAGTGTAGAGGTGAGTCGTACCTTTCCCATCACTGATTCCTTCTAGCCCACTTTGGGAAAACCAATTTCCTGTTGCTGGCGTCAAGATCTTCCGGCGTCTGGGCAGCTCGACTGCAACGGAAGGCATCAACACAGAATCATGCCGCAAAACTTTCAACAGCATCTGAATGTCCTGGACGTATGCTTCTCGTACTCTGTCCAGCTCAGCTATCAGCATATCTTCCTAGGCTGCTCACATCAGCAACTCGAACATACTATGACTTGGCTTCGAACGGCTGGCTCTCTTCTGCATGCCCAAACAACATCCAAAGGCCTGTAAGGATGTCGAATGAGGAGCCAACAGACTGAGCATGAGATTGGTTGCAAGGATACAGGATCAAAGAAAGCAGGCGATGATTTCGAAGTCCAAACAAGCGTTGTCCATGCCATCGGCACTTGTCAACGTTCCGGAGCTTTTTCCATGCCGGAGGCAAGTCCGCTGTTGAAGAAGGTGGAGGCCGGTTGCCGAACCGCATTTCCAGTGGACGGCTTCAAATAACTACTCTACGCACAACGATAAATCGCCGTTGCGATTGCACGGGGCTATTTGCATCCTCATGGTTGGTTCTTGACGTCCTCAGCTGGGCTGCACAAGTCTTTACGATTAAGGATATGCTACGTCAAAGGCTTCATCTTTCGATGGAGGACGTACCAGCATCTTCCTCCTGCAGTGTCGACCTCGTGCCGATGCATACCATTTGAGACAAGACAAGCATTCGGATTCCGGCATGAACAGCAATTCGGGAATGGACGCTGCCGACTGGGTCTCTTACTGTAACAACCCACATGCTGCTTATGAGTGGTATGCATGATGTCGAAGTCTTCCAAAGTTGTGTTCGTCCCCATCGTTGGTAAACCTCCACGGAACCGAGCGGCAGCTTCAACGAATCGGCATCGTCACAATCGGCTTCGCGGCAGAGTTCAAACTCAATTCTACCACCAAAACAGGCAACGTTCGATCTCGGGCTCGTCCGCTCTACTCAGAATGGATGTGTTCCTGAAGATCTCTATGTCATGTTCCATACCAAATCCGCTCGATTGATTGAACTCTGAGTGCTCTTCCAAATCGATTTGGATAGCTGACCTCATTTCACGAACTTACAACAGGTAGGATAAAGCTGCACTCTTCCCTTTCCTCTCTCGTCCTCCGACTGTCTTGCCCTCCCTCACCCCACCAGAAATGCCTTCCGCCATGCGTTCCTCCATCCTGGCCTTCGCCGCTGGCGCCTCCGCCCAGATGATGATTCCCACCTCACCAGTTCCCGCTTTCCCAGGCGGTGCTCTCCCCGCAGGCACAGTCGGTCCCAACACCGCAGGATTCGGCATCAACCCCTCCGTCCTCCCATCCCGCGGCGGTGAGGCAGTCTGTGTTTCCGGACACGTCAACGTCACAGCCAGCGCAATGAACTTGAAGTTCAACTACGAAGCTCCAATGAACCAGACGCAGGTCACCGAGACTTTCCTCGAATATGTCACTCAAGGATCGACTTTCCAGACTAGCATCATGGCTGGCATGCAGCCTGTGAATGGAACTTTCAGCATTGGTGCTACTTTGTGCACACCGGGCAACAACACCAAGCCAGCTGGTGTGCAAATCCTTACGCACGGTGTTGGTTTTGACCGCACTTACTGGGTGAGTTGCGAAGATAGGCTTTGTCAACATCTTCAATACTGACGTTCCACAGGACTTCGCACCCGGTTACTCCTACGTCGATCTCGCAGCACAGTACGGCTACGCATCCTTCTTCTACGACCGTCTCGCCGTCGGCTCCTCCTCCAAACCAGACGGTCTCAGCGTCGCTCAAACTCCTCTCGAGCTCGAAATTCTCCACCAACTCACCTGCATGCTCAAAGCAGGCGATTTCAGCGACAATGCTTTCACCACAGTAGTTGGTGCCGGCCACTCCTACGGCTCATTCCTCACCCAAGGTCTCACAGCCAAATACCCAACCGACCTCGACGCCGCAGTCCTAACCGGCTTCTCCGTAAACACCACTGCTCTCAACGTCTTCCTCACGGGCCTGAACTTGGAAATTGCATCCCAGAACCAACCTCTGCGATTCTCAAACTACAACAACACCTACCTCGTTTCCTCAACATTCATCTCCAACCAAATCGGATTCTTCCGCGCTCCAGGTTTCGACCCTCTGATTCTTCAACTCGCGGAAGCTACCAAAGGCGCCGTCACTATCGGCCAACTGTTCTCTCAAAACGCCGTTTCGGCCGCAGCGCCGAATTTCACTGCTCCTGTCGTTGTGGTGGATGGCGCGGAGGACTTGCCATTCTGCTATGGAAACTGCAGTTATCCTACCAACCACGCTGAACAGGTTTTCCCGATGCTGTACCCTAATGTCACTACGCATGCGAGCTTTTTGGCTCCTGTTACGGGTCATGGTGTGAATTTGCACTACAGTGCTGTTACTGCCTATAATTTCATTCAGAAGTTTATTATGGCTAATGTTAAATAGATGTGGCATGTCGATGATGAGGTGGAAATGATCTGGTTGTATATATGCATAAAGATATTGTAATGGTAATGACTTCCACTCCAAAGCAACTTGCAACTTCTCTTACTTGTTATTCTGTTAATGGGCATGGCATCGAGAGAAACTCGGCACCAACATCGGAAAGATCTACGACTATCTAGTCTTATACTTCTATCGCAGGCATGCAAACACGCACACAAAAGTGGAAGCTTTTGCAGGCTGTCAGAAGGTCCAGCTCAGATGGAAAGGCTTCGCACCATGCAGCGAGACCGCCACAAAGGCGAAGGTTCAGTGCCACTTTCGAAAGCATAGCAGTCCTCGACGATAGGGCAGAGCAAAAGCACTTTCAGCATAATCACCTGCGCCGTTATCCGCTAACGGCTTCGAGAGCTTGCCTATAAGCGCACGCTATACAGCTACTCCATCTTTTCCAACCGTGAAGCCAAGTTCCGGTCGTTCTGCATGGTGGAGCTGTCTGAAACGATCATCAATCCGGGTTTGCTATGTTCGAGAATGGGATCTTGGAGACTCAACCCGACTGTTCAGTCTGAGTTCTGACTTATCGCAAAGGATGAGTTTGTCGCTGCTGCTGTCCCGTGGCTGCTTGAGAAAGCTGTGACTTAGGGTTAGGGTTGGGGTAGTCCGGACTCACGACTCCTTGCGGTGCAAACGGTAACTACCCGCCCTCTGGAGGATCAGAAGATTTTGTCCTTTAACTCGCAAATCGTCTGGCCGGACGACGTGCATTCTGAGTGAGATACAGGTCTACAGGAGTTCGTACAATTCTCTCCAACTTCTGAGAGCGTCTTGGCATTGCTGTACCACATTCTCCGTCGGGCACTTTCCAAGGTACGTACTTCCATACCACAGCTCCGCATCCACCAAAACCCACCGAAAACCCACCGACAAAATCGACACCCATTAGCTGCCGCTACACAGCTGCCTGTTGGAGAATACTGTCGGTGGGTTTCTATTCAGCAAATGTACCGCAATGCTGCACAGCTATGCTCTGGCTAATGCGAAATACACCGATGCAAGTCACTCACTCAAAGTTGCTATGGACCCACATTTATCCGAAAGGACAGGAGGTCACCCGCTAGCTTCGCAGGCTTGATAGCCAATGATGTCTTCATACAAGTCACTCCGAGGCTACACTTCAGTAGTGGTCCAACATGACTTCCAGCCAATGTGACTGGACCGAATCACTAGAAACAGGCTCTACCGGGAATGCCGGTGGTCAAATACGACCCTATGCATTTTGATTGGCATCTGTTCTAAATCTCAGCATTTCTACTGGCTCGAGCAACAATCGAATGGAGGCCATGCTACATCCGAGAGACTGTCTGGGCACTGGTTCCGACTGTATGGAAGCACAAACAAAGATAAGATCTTTCGTTCTTCGACCCCTGGAATGAAGACTAGCCATTTTCGGCAAATATCGACCGAAGGCTGTTGTCGATGTGCCTGCAACCAGACCTGCCTCCCAAAGCAGCTGATCCATGCTGATATGCTCAAAGAACAAAAGAGAACATGCTTTGCCGGTCGATCGAACGGTCTATGTATGTTTCAACCTTTCTACCAGTATAGCCAACGCAACGTATTTCAGCAACACCCTATACCACAATGGACGAAGACGAACTCTGGCGCATCAGACCATTTGAGAAAGAAACTGGCCACCATATTATTAAGAAGTTGGGCTCAGGCGAATTCGGCGGCGTCTTCGCATTCATACCAAAAGATGATGCCCAAGGAATAATCTCGACGTTGCAAGCGTCGACTGAGCCGGGGAGGTTTCGAACTGCGATAGATACATTGCTGACGAAGATACAAGCTGCGAAGATTGATCCAGGCATGCGTGGCTACCGAAAGGAGATTCAAAATCTACAAGCTCTGAAGGCAGGGGGGTACCAAAACATTGCCCAAATCAAAGGAACAGCAGACGCAAGGTTTCGCTGGCTTTTCCTCGAAGCATTCTCTGGCAGGTCCATGGCGGGTTGGATTCATTACAATTCGCACCGCCCGCAAGGGAACCTTATCCCCCCTGTTGGATTGGCTTGGCATATGATGTCTCAACTCTGCCAATCTTTTTTGGAATTGCATTTCGGCTTGAAAGTTCCTCAGCGTGATGTCACCGGCAGATTCGCCCACAAAGATATCAAAGCCGACAACATGATGCTGCGACCGTCAGGGGCATACGAGGACTACCCGGATCTGGTTCTTATAGACCTCGGCATAGCGACGCGAGTCAAGAAAGATACCGAATATCCATCTTTCAGGACCAATCCGGATGGTACATTTGTCCTCAATGCACAGGGGGAACGGATCTGGTTGCCTTCCAACGATCGTGATTCACATTCGCAGGTGAAAGATCTCAATGACGCTGGCGATGTTTTGATGGAGGCCTTTCGAGACCTGCCACGGGATATCGGGGACAATTTGGAGGTCCTGCAGACCATACAGGAGGAGATGCGGAGTTTTTCGTCCAAGATCCTAGAGGAACCTGATCGGACTCTGTACCGCCATCTCATGAATCTACGGGACAGAGCTTCACGCCGAAGAGACGACTTGCATCAGCCACTTCCGGATGATATCAAAACGTCGATCAGGGCAGGTACACAGATTGTCAGCGACGACGACTTGAAATCTGCGTTCCCAGAATTGGATCCTAGATACGGCAGGGCGATAGAAGAAATTTCCACACTTCGGGCTAATGCCGCTGCATCTGAGGCTGCATCCGATGCAAACACGACGAGACTCGCGGCCATTCGAGACAGTCTGGAGCATGGTTTGAATATTGCCGACGCTCCTCTAGAAGATTTTGGCCCGCAGGATGTGGACACTGCATCTAGGCGGGGATGTGATGCTGAGGAACATGATGTTATAGGAGAGACTTATTAGCGATGAAGCTAAACGTGGCGGTAAAGCAAGCTCGATGAGAACGATGAGACCAGAACTAGTACTGGGATGGCATGGAATTCCAACAAGACGCTGGTCGACAAGGGGATGAAATCATGTGTCTGTAGGATATATACAACTGCATCTCTATCTACAATTCTCGTCATATTTGTACATTATGCCATCTCAATTCCTTTCTACAAAACCTCATTATACAGACTTTTACATTTTTTTCGAGAATTCCACCCACAACAAATCCATTCAACCCCCTCTAGCTTGTGACGAGGCAATAGCCGTGGAAGTTCACGCACCTGCTGGGCTAGCGGGACCCTTTAGACTCAAGAGCGTAACGCCGCAAGATGGGTTGTAAACTCCCCCACTGCTTGTCTGCAGGTAGCAAGCGACTCCCGACAGTCCTGCATTGGTGCAGCCAGCGTTATTCATACACGCAGCCTGACATTGAAGCAGGCCAGAGATCGAGACGGCGCCCAACCCACACGATTGATCTGTGCCGCATTCGACTAAGAATCGGATGTCTTCTTGGACGATAGTCGTTCCATTCACTGTTGGGCATCCCACAGCCGCTGTGCGGGATGATAAAGAAGTGCCTGCCGTGGAAGAGGTAGAGTTGGAGGTCGTAGAGTTAGAACTGATCATCTCGGTTCCAATCACGCCATTGTAGACTCGGGCTCCGATGCTGGACTTCAAGTAGCATGCTACTCCTGAGAGGGCGGCGCCTTTGCAGCCAGAGGTCAGGCTACAAGCCATGATACACTGTGTCATGTTTCCGGCTGCGACAATGACGACGCCCATGTCCCCAGCTACATGATCGACACCACATTCCACCATGAAGGAACGGCCATTTGCTGCAAATGTCGTTCCATTGGAAGCTGGGCAGACGATTCCTGTGCCAGTGGGTGTTGCTGAAGATGTGGTTGAAGAAGTGCTGCTTTTCGAGGATGAAGTGCTGGACAGAGAAGAGGACGTCGCTTTGGTTGTAGAGCTAGAAAGCATTGAGCTGGACAACGACGTGCTAGATGTCAAGGAGCTGGATGTCAAGGAGCTAGATGTCAAGGAGCTAGACGTCGCTGTAATTTCTGCCAGGGTTGAAGAAGCCGACGAGGCTGGTAAGCTGGACGAGCTGGAGAGTGTGCTGCTAGAGTTGACGTATCGCACACCGACATAGCCTCCGGATCCCAAAAGATACCCCCCAGCTGGGTGTAGGTAGCAGTATTGAGAAGCCGCAATGTACGTTGCGGCACCACAGCTCGCCGCGGCGTCGCACTGGGCAAGACAGGCGTCAAAGCTAACGATGTTAGGCAGAGAAGCACCGGCGCCAGAGTAGTCCCTGTTGCAATAGATTTGATAGGCATTTCCACTGCTGTCAGTCAAGTTTGTGCCATCCGCAGCTCCTGGACAGGTTGATGCCACAGGGGCGGCGGCAGTACTGCTGCTTACAGTTGGTGCGATTGATGAAGAGGAGGACGTCGCTTTAGAAGACGAACTTGATGTTGACGAGCTGGAAGCTGACGAGCTTGACACTGACAAGCTTGAAGTTGAAGAGCTTGACATCGTGAAAGTGGCAACCGACGGCGTAGAAGTCGGCAAGACTGTGGAGCTAGCCAGGGTGGATGAACTGAATGAGCTGGATGTCGTCGTAATAACCACTGGCGTCGTGGATGAAAAGGACGACGACGAGGATGACGTCGCTTTGGTTGAAGAACTAGAGCTCGTTGTGACAGGTACCGGCGTCGTGGACGAGATCGATGTTGATGTAGCTTGCGTGGACGATGAGGATGTTGATGCAGCTTGCGTGGACGATGAGGGTGTTGCGGATGTTGCGACCGCTGCCGACTGCCACGTCCCGTTAACAACAACGCTCGTAGCACACCCACTCGGCACCGTAAAGATACGATTATCACCCGACTCATAAGTCACAGCACCGCTCGTAGAGTTGACTTTGATAAACTTGTACTCCAGATACGTCCCAGGAGCGTAAACAATTGTATCATTCCAGATTGTGTTGGTGGAAGTGTATGCCACTGAAGACAGTTGCACCGCGAGAGTGGTGTTCCAAGCTCCAATTGAGTAGTCCGAGCCGACGATCTTTATGACTTCCAACCAAGCCGTCGTCACGTTTACGTTGAACGAGACGGCCACGCTGGTAGCCAATGTGCAGGCGGTCGAGGTTGTTGAAGATGCTTTCGTGGAAGAAGAGCTGGATGTTGAGGGTGCGGATGTTGGAGCCACGGAGGAAGAGACCACGGAGGACGAGACCACAGAGGAAGAGACCACGGAGGATGAAACCACAGAGGATGAGACCACGGAGGTCGAAGCAGCGGACGTAGTCGACGATGCTTTGGTGGAAGTGATTACTGAGCTCGAGGAAGAGACAATCAAGCTGGACGTGGAGGTGCTGAAAGTGCTAGAGATAGAGCTTGAAGAAGACACGACACTGGACGATGAGCTCCCGGCAACAGCACACATATCGCTTCCAGTCAAAGCATCGGTTCTGTAAAGCGCTCTAGGACGGCCATTAATGACAGAGATTGTGATCTTTCCTGCTGAGGTTGACGTGAAGATATCGCACGTCACTGTCAACAGATCGGTGAAGGAAACGCTCGCGGGAACGCCAGAGACTGTCACCGAAGCGTTGCCACCGGTACCGTAATCATTGAAGAGGGCGAGCATTGGAGATGTCGCTAACCCTTTGGTTGTAACAACCACCTTGGTGTCTGAATAAATGACCTTCGACTTGGTGGTAACATAGGTTGGATCTTTGGCAATTGCAATCGCTCGTGCGGCATTGAGCTTGGCGATCCAGCTGTACATGGCCGTCTGGGCGTACAGAGACGGCCAAAAGATTTCGCGGTTGTTGGGATCTGCAGCACCTGAAAATCCCTGTTCTTGACCGTAGTACACGATTGGAATTCCGTCGTTGAAGGTAGTGAATGCCACAGCATTTCTCGTCAAGCCAACATCTGTGGTGATCGATGCAAATCGAGCTTGATCATGGTTCTCGATGAAGTTCCCCAGCAATGTAACGTCTGCCACCTGGGACTGTAGTAACGAGATGCTGCTTGCAAGCTCCGTCATCGTACCATTGGTGGCTCCAAAAGCCCTCTGGATCCAGTAAAAGAACGGATAGTTGAGCATACCAGGAATGTACGTTTGCCAAGGACCAAAGGTATACGGATTGCCGTTTAGAACCTCGCCTATGGCGTAGACTGTAGACGCGTTGACGAATCCGGGCCAGAAACCTTGATTGACTGCCATGGCACTATCAAGTCTCAGACCGTCAATAGAGTAGTTTGCTACCAAACTCGCGATCCAGGTATTCATACCAGTCTGAACGTCGGCGTTCTCAGTTCGCATATCGGGAAGGGAAACGACCGTATCTCCTGCCCAACATACTTGGACGCTGGTAGCGTTGGTGTAATCTGTTGCGCAGTATGGATGAAAGTACGACTGGTTGTTGAACGGATTCAAGTTGCTGTAGTCAACGTTCGCGGGAGCGCCGTTGTAGGCGAAGTGGTTGGGCGCAACATCCACCATCAGGTACATGCCGCGGGCGTGAAGAGCTGAGGAGAGAGCCTTGAGGTCGTCAGAAGTGCCGAAAGACGGACTGAGGGTGTAAAGGTCCTGTGCCCAGTATCCATGGTACGGACTGCCGTACGCCGTGGCACCGATATTCTTCACAACAGGGGAGATCCAAATGGCCGTGAAACCCATGCCTTGAATGTAGTCCAGTTTGTTGATGATTCCCTGCCAAGTTCCACCGCAGTAGTTGCTTAGACTGCATGTTGTATTCGTCGATCCTGCAGTGTTTGCGAATCGATCGGTGATGACCTGGTAGATGGATTGTGATCGCCATTGAGCAGATGTGAGCGCTGAAGCAGCAGCTGCAAAAATCGGCAAAGATTTGAAGAACCGCATCTTGGTTGACCTTCGTTATCGATCGTTCCGAAGGATCAGGCATCAACCCTTTGATGTAGGATATTGAGACCCTTTGATGTTGTCATGTCATTGGCTGTCATTTGCAAGGAGATTGCTTGGCATTGTCCACTGGCCAGGCTGATCCAGCCGCCATTCGCTCTTTGTTTCCACAAAGCCTCGAACGTAGCTGAAGACTCTTGCCGCCTTGTCGGTAGTCGTGTGAGGCTGTCGATCCCAACAACGATTTGGAACAAAGAATGAGATCTGGATTTTCCCGCTAATCTGACCCGCCTCGTTTGTTGTCCAGGGCTCGAACGGGTAGGCTGAAGGATTCCGGACAACGACAGCACGTTTGGTGGCGACAATACAGCGATAAGCCCGCGTGAGGTTGCCGTAGGGTTTGGCACTCATGCGAACGGCGGGTGATAGATAGGCCTGCATAAACAGCGTTCATTCAAGGCCCAATCGCAGCGCCAAGGCTCAGGATTCGAGCGTGGTATCTTGGTAACTCCAACTCCTCATGGCATGGCCAGTGAGCTCTGATCCGGCAAACATAGTTGGCTATTTACGTTAGCATAAAACAAGGAATCGGCTCATCCGCAGTGGTCACCGCATACGAAAGCTGTTGGAGAACAAACCTTGCGCATGTGTGTTGGCCCTCTAAAATGTCGCATATCCTCCAAGTCGGAGCGCAGGGACATGGCCTCAAGCTTACGGTTGTCCCGGTCAGTGTAGACTAAGTGCTCTCTGATGAGCAATATAAAGTAAAGTCCATGCTGAATGCTGCTGTCCAGAGGTCTCCAGACATCACCGTGGATCCACAAACTTCCCCAAAGCGTTTCTCACTGGAAGCCTCGATCACTCCCCATCCGACCGAGATGAATCGTTCCCGCCTATTTTCGGGCAATGCTCCAGGGGTAGAGGTCCGGACGTGTCCGCATTGCTTCTCTTTTCCCAGCGGTCCTAGCCACCCGGAAGAGCGAGGCAGAGTTGTGTCTTGATGGCAAGCTCTCTAGAGACTCTTCGTCTATTGGAAAGGCCGTCGAGAATCAGCTCAGCATGCAGGTATACCCCGGAAGTGGATGGCGGAGGAGTCCACATGGCTTGACAACACGGTCCTGGGCTTGTTTCCAATCAAGTCGAAGATGAGATCGTCAATCCGTGGGAGATCGCTACAGTCAGCAAGCAAACTTCCAGTCACGGATAGAAACAACCAGTCACGCCCAGGCGCTAGCGTAGAGCTGCTATAAGTATTTTTCGAAGCTACTTCAAGACAGCTTTCCTTTTGGCAGCTTCCTTCGCCTTGAGCGGCCTAGATCGAGCAAGGGGTCGGTCCCGAGTGTAGCGGGTGTTCTTACCGATCCCGCCATACTACTCTTTGGAACTCGCTCTTACGAGCACCGTGTCACTGGTATTGCACTACCTCCAGCTGATGCGAACCTTTTCATCACTTCTCAGCTTGATGCTGGGCAGCGAAGAAGAACATCCCAAGCTTCGTCATCTTCATTCTGAACACATTACGCCACTCCTACCTGATCCAGCTTTTGACGCCTCGCCAGCGAGGCTTTTTGATGGTGTTACTACCATGCGCGGCTTGGAAGACATCGTTGAGTGACCACCAAAAGTTGCCAGACTGTCACTGTCTCCATAGCGGCGTGTCCGCACAACGAAATAAAGACAGCGCAATACTCACGCTGGTGTTTAATCCATCCGACGCGTGCCCGAAAGCAGAGACCAAAGATCACGATTCCCGCAGCCCTTTCGGTGCCACTGGCTGAAATCTGCATCGGCTGACATTGAACACAGAACCTGGCGCCAAATGATGGGATGCCTTCGCTCAAGTCACCAGACCGACGACATCTTGGAAATGGTCCTCAGTGTCCTCCGCTGCACGAAGAAAACGATAGCCATCCCGCCCACGCAATGCTGTTCTCGAGCACACACCTTCGACGACAGGCAGATGATACCGCATCAGCGCTTCCGCTGTGGATGGAAAGATTTCACGAATCTCGAGAATGAGGTGATGTGAAAAAGGCCAGTATATTGATCACAAAGCACACAATGAGACCGAAATAGTCGTACATCTGATTGGAAACCCTGATGCACTGGCATGCATTTGTCTCTGCTCAAAGTGCCAATGTTGAATCCAAATACTACATTCACTCGGACCAACAGCGATTGGTAGAAGTGCAGGAACTGGAGTGTCAGTCGCCGAGACCACTGCTGATATACGACTCAGTGGTTAGTGATAATACACTACAGCGATCGGCGATACATGTCTCTCCATGACCGCCGAGTGCAGCTGGGGAGGACGGCAGCGTAAGTATCGTATTGATCACACCCACAGATTGTTTCAGCCTCGAATGCTGCCTCCGCTTCACATACTGCGCTCCCTGACACGCGCTGCAAACTCTGCCTCCTTTGCAGCTCTCTGTCCTCGTAGAGCTATGAGAGCACCCTCAACCAGCGCCTTGTCTTCCTTCGCTTTATCTAGATCACCACTTCCGGCCTCAACTCGAGCGATTTCGGCCGTCGCATCCTGCAGTATCTCTTCTAGCTGGGCTTCTTCCAACTGCAGGTTCAGCACTTGCTGACCGATGTATTCAAGGACTGCTGCGTCGGCCATCTGGGCGTAGTGTGTGGTGGTACTGCTGTTTTGGTTGTTCTCGTTGAGGTTGTGCTCCAGAAGTCGCTGCTTTGCGAGAAATGCGTGAGTATGAAAAGGATGAAAATTCAAGCTTGGTAATCGACAGAATCTGATGAGATCTTATGAGTCTCAATCATGTTTGCTATGCTGAAACCACGCAAGGAAACAAAAGGTGATGTTGAATCAATGCCTCCTCCAGGGGCATCCCTCCCGTTCGCTGGCCATCACCCGCTACGTCCCTTATGCGCTCTGAGTGCTTTGGAACCTGGACCTCGAATCGAGATCTACCTGCTAGCATGTCTCATTATCCCCCACCCAAAGACTTGCAATCCTCCCAAGCACCATCAACCTCCGGCCTGCAATTATCCCCCACCCAAAGACTTGCAATCCTCCCAAGCACCATCAACCTCCGGCCTGCACGCAGAGCGATAGACGCTCGCCGCCTGCTGCCTCGAGCACTGCCAGTACGAACCCAGTGTGGCTGTATTTATGACTGGCAGAGCGCTCTCCCTCTCACGCCGCTGATTCGGCGCAATTTTTCCCACCAATCCCTTCCGAGCTCTCCTAAACCTGCTCTCCTGTACCTCCGGCTTCTTCTCCACGGGCTCGCTGCTAGACATATGCGCGAACGCCTTTTGCAAGTCCCAGAGTATCTTGGGCTGCGGTGGACCTCTGGGGTCCTGCATGTGAGCACCGCGCAAGATGGCCTCAAGAGAGACGCGCAACTCTCTGTTGATCCTTTCCTGCGAGTACGCCGCGGTGGATGGAATTATGCGCGTTCCATGCGAATTCAGGCTTCAAATTCTCCGAAAACCCTCAGCTGCTGGGGAGGTGCGCGAGATAGAGAGAGTATCGAAAAGAGAACTTCATGAGAGCTGTGCTTCTTTCTATGGCGAAGCCTTCCTCCTGAGCGTCCCATTCACGCACGAGGGGCGCTGCCGGGCCCAGCATAGCGACCGGTCGTGGCTCCTAGAAGTTGTGTCCGCTTTAGACATGTAGTGATTCTTCACACACTTCACCTTGAAGACAGACAGAAAGCTCAGCGCATTCTGCAGCTCGAACACTAATCTTGCCGGCTGGCCGGTCTTGCATGCCGGGCATGGCTCCCGTGTCGTTTGCTTGGTCTTCTTAGCCTTGCGCTTTCTTAGGGCCAACTTCGTGTTAGTACTACTTTATTCAGGAAAAGCCATGGCTTAACTTACCGGGCCCATCCTCGTTAGCCTCCTCTCCATTGTCTCTTGCGTTCACGTCCGAGATTATGCTGTACGGGTTGCGGATGAGGGTACCATGTGCCACTTTAGGTGAGGTCTGCTTCGCCCACGCCAGAAGCTCTGGGGGCCCATGCGTGACGGCCCATCCGTCATTTCCAGGGCGATTGTCGAACGTCCCGAAGAGGAAATCGTCGACGTGCTGGGCTGTTAATACCGCCTCGAACACAGTGGGTTTGTCCTTGACGGCGGAGTCCTCGTTCACTCTTCTCTGATCGCCAAAGAAGTATGCGACCGCACTGGAGCCCTGTGCTTTCTCTCCCCCCTTGTGGCTGACTTTGAGGTACACGCTGCGAAGGTCGCTCATCCCGTCCGGTCCGGTCTCGACGAGCCACTTGCCATGGTTTTGTCCGCCGTCCACCGCGTACACCTTCGGCCTGACACTCATCTTATGCGGCGGGTATTGGATGGGCCGATGCGTAGTGTGGATGCGTTGGAGAGTCGTGGCGGTGAGATGAGGTTTGGTGACTCTCGTTCGTGGTGGAGTGTGATTTTCTTCCCTCTTGCATGAGATGGTGAAGCGACGAAGATGACCGTATCCATCTGACGAGTTCGCAGGGTGGTGGTGGTGGTGGACGGGCTCGCATATCTCGATTGGGTGACCTTGGTGATGAGATTGGTAGGAAAGGCGCCATTGATCTCGCGCGAAACGTCGGTTATGGCCACTGAGGTAACGGAGAAATCATAAGTCAGATCGATCCGGATCTGGTAGGACTTCTGCAGCATTTCTTGCATCTGGACGAGACTCAGTATGCGGGAAATGTAGGCTAAGCGCTATGCCGGGTGAATTACCTTCTTGAACCCGTCGTGATCGCCGTTCTCGATGCGCTTCGGTGTCAAGCTCGCTCCAGCAAGAGTAGGGAAGCTGAAGGTGAAGACGTGCGCGCCGGTGCCGTGGGAGCAGGATACTAGTAGGGGGAGCACAGTGAGCTCAAAGCATGGAGCGGAGCTCACTGTGCGTGATGTTGGCAAGGAGAGTGCAGGGTCTGCAAATGGAATGATACACTTGTTCGACGCGTAGTCGCCGCAAGGAGATCAACAGCTTGGCTGGCCGCGAGGGTGGCCGTTGGGCGTCGGCGATCGGACTGACCTGGTGTTGAGGTCACTGCGAGCGATGCTCGTGGCAGAGGTGCACTGAGTTAGTGTTGAACAGAGAATGTTGATGAAGTGCTTGAAGTCTGCGAAGGCTTGCTGTTGAGCTACTGACGCCCTTTGCGTCAGCTCCCGAATACTTGATTTCCGAGTCTCTTCGGAGAAGGTCTCGTCGTCCCCTCTGGACGTGAGCGCGTAACGCTGCCTCCAAGGCGACGAAGAGACGGGCAAATTTCCAGCCCCGTTGGGTTCTATACCACGGATGGAATGTGCACGGAGGTCTGAGCTTGGCGACACCAAGTCACTTGCTGGAAGCATGCCCAGGGTATATATCTTCGTCGATTTGTTTGGGATACGCTATAGGAGTAGGAGTTACTCATACATGGGATGCAGCTTTCATCAAGCATGGACCATACTTATGCTATGCGGGAGCCATTGTTCCAACGCAAACATTGCAATAACCTTTCTGATCAAGCAGAAAACATGCCTTTGATGCGTCGGTAGCGTCAAAGACGAACCCTGGGAAAGCATCAAGACCTGTCAGACTTCCTGCTGGAAGTAATGAGGGATGCGGCGTCGCATCTCGAAGAACGGTAGAAGTCCCTTGGCTTCGCAGCACATCTTGTTGCGGTTCACAGGTTGAACTTGCGGCAGACACGCTCCCGCTCTACCAGACAGATCTTCTGCTTCTTAGACTCCGATGTCGTGATGAACTAATCCAGCATAACCGTTCCACAGTCGGGGAATGTTGCCTCGTTGACTTTCTAGTCCGCGGGCATCCTAGCAAAGTCAGTGTTCTCTGCAATGCCGCCAATAATCGCCATCATCTTTTGGGTCGCACGATCAATGGCCTGGCTGCGAACCTGGACGTAGTCCTTCCGGTCTTTCGTCGGCTTTGGTGTATTGGTCGAGGAATCTTGCCTGAACAAGATTATCTTCATCTCCGCCTCGATCTCCCTTGTTGCCTTCGGGGGGAGCTTGCAGCGCTTGCAGTTGAACTGCCCTGGTTCGTTATCGGAGGTGTGCTGCTGGCCGTAGACTGCCGGGTTGACTACGTCTTACGCCGCGGTCTGGATGTCTTAGCTTGACGCTCTGGTTTGGGCCTTCTTACCTGTTCCTTTCCGCCCCAGCTTCTTCGATCTAGCTGTTGTGGTGGATCCCGCCCCGCTCTCCCCCGCTTCGCTGTCCTGGGCATTGTCCTTCTCAGCTTCTCCCTGCTCCGGCCTTACCTGGCGTCCATTGGCCTGGCGGCGCTGGTTGATCTCGCGGTCGCGACGGGCGATCTCGCCGAAACGGGAAGTATGGTATGGAGGATGTACACTAGGGTGATGACCTCGTTGCCATGTGGTAGCAGGTGTGCAGATATCGCCAATCATGTGCTGGGCGAAAGGCTTTCCTAAGCCAGGTATCTGTGAAAGAAGCTTTGATCCTCAAGATTCGAACCAGCTCTGGAATCTTCGTGCATGTTTGCTGATCATCCTGCTCATTGTCTCCCCCGGATATCTTTTAGAGAGTGTTGATAAGATACGTCAGCTAAATCGAGCAGTATTGTAATAGCGATCACAAAAGTTGTGGTGTATGTAGCCAGACATGCTTGATGACATGATATCCGCATGGTATTGCTGCATTTCCATAGCAGGTCTGTTGAGATCCGAGTTTCTCGCGGATGGGTAGCAGGCATGAAGACCTAAGGTGCATTGATACAGCGTGAATAGTCTTCTCGACGAGGGAATGATTACTGCTCAGACAAGCGTGACGAAAAAAGATGGCAACATGCTGGATGTATTTTTCAACTTGCTCTGCGTGTAACCAGCACCACCTTGCTGATGAATGAAGAGTGTCGTACCACTCTCGCCTTGAGCGGGTCGGTATGTTGTACTGGAGAATTGTGCACGACGTCAGCGGAAGTCTGCAAGGAAAGAAGGATGGTTATACTCACTTCTTTTCAGTAACTCACAAGCGGGGTGCTTCACTCTGCTACTTGCTGCCACTGCAACAAGCACCCAGAGACCACGACGTGGACGTGTGAAGCTTGGTCTCCGACCGCCGGCTGCGCTCTATGGTACACTCAAACTCATAGCCATGCATGCCCGACGGCCCTCCCGATCAAGAGAAGAAAGGCTGAGTTTGGAGACAGTTTGTCAGGCTGCTCTACTCCCCACTGACGTTGACGCTCAATAGCCGCCGCTTGTCAGACCAGTGGCAGACATTCCATCGCTGCGAGCCGCATCCGCAAGTGCCGGACGACAGGCTGCAACAGTTGCGTGCCATAGCGGATCCCTCCTTTGCCAAGTCATCTGCATGATCATTTGGGAGATTCCTCTCCTGATGACTTAAGCATCTGACACATTCGAACTTTAGCCCAGCCTCCTCGAGTAGCCGAAGCTTCTCCATGAAGTGATAGGCCCAGTGCGTCTGTGGGGTGGTCTGTGTCCGATAGAACTCAATGTTTTTGACCACTTCTCCGCAATCCGTGTAGCATTTGACCTTGTCGAAGTCCTCATCAGTTTCCTGGAGACCAAGCTTTCTTTCGAGAGCGTGCTCCATCACCGCGATGACTGCCTCGGTCTCAGCTTCCCAGGACGCAAAGTCGCATCCCATGGCATGCGACTCGCCGAACCAATCCCCCTCGCGGCAGTAGACTATCCCAAAGCCCGCCCATTTGCTGCCGCGTGGATCTTTGACTGACGCGTCGCAATAATACTCTAACTTGTCCTTTGGCTCTCGCCAGAAGTCAGCAGTATTGATCGTGGCCTCTTGACGCCTTTGTATCTCGCGCTGGTTTGCCGAAACAAGTCTGCGTGCCATCGTGAGAGAATCGGTGTCGGACTATTGGGAGAAAAAGGTTCTTGACTTCAGTAATGAGAGATAGGCAGCTTGGTAGCTGCGAGAAAATCAGAGGGTTGTCAGCGGAATCTTAAGGTCTCGGTTCGTGAAGAGAGAAGAGAGAACGTGAGCATCACGACGATATAAACAACGATGCCGCTCGAAGCTTGGCGACAGGGGTCTTGCCCCTCCCGCAGCATGGCAACGACATCGTCTCATGAACGATGATGCCTTTAGTGAACAGATTGATTCTCACACTGCCATTTGACGTTGAAAGGCACAGTGGGGATGCTTGGTAGCCATTGTCAAGCATTAAATCCATCTCATTCCAGTGGAGGCTGCAAATGGTGTCATCCATGTCTACGATAGATACCGATCAACGGTCATCACCTTCGCTCAAACGCGATACAGTGAGTCATGTATACCATACAGATAACATTGGCATCGACCTGATTTTGGAACCAGGGACGCAAATTGAAGAGGGGAGTTCATCTCTGACACACCGGACGACAGATAAATCCAGGCGCGTGGCTCATCAGGGTCACCTTGCGAGCTTTCGATGTGAGCCGGGCAGTGGATATGTTGTGGACTTGCGGAGGGATTGTGTATTTGTTGGAAAAGTACTACCGATACAGATCAGATGAAAAACTGCCTTTTCGCGGCTTCGTCACCGGCGAGTATGTGGCTACCCCCGCTGCTTTTGTGCTAAACAACACCATTGAATACAAGACCGTTCAACGCCCGTCAGAATCTCCCGTCTCACAATCATACAGCACAGAGTTCCTGCCACAGCTCTGATCGTTGCCATGGATTTTTCTTGCTGGTATAGAAGTGCAGCCGAGGGCACCATCGCTCAGGGCTGCGAACGCAATGAGGAAGTAGCTGTGATACATGTGAGCGAAAGCCGTTCTCCATGCTGCGTGGAAAACCATTACCTTTGGGAGTGCTCTGCCGATATGCGAATCCTACCGTTCCGCCCGTAACCTCGATGTCGTCCCGCTTTGCAGTGCCTTCGCCAACCTGCTATGCATGCAAGTACTTCCGAACCTTCTTCCCGCAATTGACCCAGCGCTCGCCAACTCCCCAGCTCATGGCCACCTTATCCCGCTGTCTCAGAACCCGAATGATCTCATCGTCAGACACCTGCTGGACGCGCTCCAGAGCACGCGCGAGCTTGACGAACGCCGCCGTCTTGTGCGGGACGTAAGGCGACTTCGTGAACGCCGTCATGTTCCAATCGAGGATAAGCTCAAACAGCGTGGTCAGGAGCGGGTCGTAAAAGAGATGTCCTCCAGCGCCCTTGTGCAGCACTTTTAGCCAGTTGCGGAAGGTGACTCGGGAGCTGTTCCAAGCGCTCAGCCAGTTCATCTGGCGCCACTCCAGGTTCTTGTTGGTGAAGAAAACCAGGGAGCGGCCGTGGTCGTCTGAAAAGATGCGCTGGGTTGCGTATGTCTCTGCTTGGTAGAGCGCGCCATTGATGACGCTGGTAGCTTCCCACTCGTGGTCTGGCATGTCCTCAGCGCCATCGAGAGCCTCGCCGAGCAGTGCTGCGGTACCGGCGTCGCTGTCGCTGCCGCAGCTTTCGGTCTCGTAGTCAGCCATGAGTTGGCTCATCTTCCGCTCTTCACCATCCATCTCGTCCACTTCATCAAGCAACAGGCTGTCTTCCTCGCTGCTGTCCCCACTCTCCGAGTCCTCCTCACCGTTCTCGTCCTCCTGGCCGTCGTCGTACTGGCCAGACATGCGCAGACGATGTTCCACAATGGCTGCCAGCTTCTCTGCAAGGTCGAGGAAGAATGGGCGGTAAGTCGAGTATCCGATGATCTTGACGAATTTGCCCGGCATGGGCTTGCGCACTGCCTCTGTAAGCGCTGGCTTGACATTCTTGTTCGTCATGCTGCCGTTCGTGCTGTACTCGAGAGTGGGGACTCGCTGCGCGGGCGCGGAGAAGCCGGAGGATGAAGGAGATGGCATTTCTGTCTTGAAGCAGTTGTTGATGTACATGTTTGTTTCTGCACCTTTGTTGATGTATGGCAGGCGAGTTCAGTTATGGTGATGCGGTGTGTGTGATTGCGGTGGTAAAGTTTTGACCAAATCCAAAGTTGAGGCGTCGTGATGCAGATGGAATTTTTGGTTGCTGGTCACAACGCCGAAAACCCGCTAGCGCGAATTTGAAAAGTAGAGAAGGTGAATGACAAGCTGCAGCCTGAAGCGCCAACACAGCCGTTTCGCACTCACCATGCTCCCCATTCCCGAAAGAACATTCACCACCTCGACGTCTGAAACAATGGACTCTGCCCGCCAACCCTCACAACATCGGGCTATTCACCAGCTTTCAGCGCATTCCCACGCGCGCAGGCGTGCTGTGGGCTTCCTGGCGCAGGCCACGCACCGAAGAATCAGTACGTTCTCAATCGTAAGCAAATTCGCAGTATGCAGGACTGACGACCCCATCACAGACAAAACTGCGGCTCCAAAGTATTTGCCCACCCGGAACTCTCTCCTCGCCATCGCAACTTTTCTTCGCTGCATGCGCGAGCACCGTGAGCGCTACGTCTTCGTCGACTTCGATATCCCGACGGAACAATATCAACACCTTGTAGCGGTCCATGCGAAAGTCGACGCCAAAATCAACGCTGTCGCGAGCCGTACACTTGATGAAGCGGAGCTTACGCTCGTGAGTGTGAAGATGGGAATCGTACACGCCGCAGACGCCTTTGGCCGGATTCATCGTCTCCGTCGTGCATTCATTATCGAAGACAAGTGGGCTGTGATGCTACCTCCGACTTTCTCCGAGACTTTGGGGTACTGCGGTGTCCACGACGCGTTCTTTGAAGTGACTTTGGGTATCAACATGAAGCGGTTCGGGAGTTTGACAATGTTTGGGCAGGTTGGTGGCCACAAGAAATCAAGACCACATACGGTTGTCTACCGCATTTCCCCGTCCCGAGCCTCGTAGAGCTTCGGCAAAGATCCATTGAGACTGACATCCCATGGTAAAACTCGAAAACAGCCCCGGAGATCGGGAGGCCTGTATCTAGTCAATCTTCAGATCCCTCCATTTCCCAAGAACACGGCCGATCCCATTCGGCCCATCCTCAAGCTCCCGCAACTCTGCTGCCATATCCTCAAGCGTGGCTTTTGAAGGAGCGGGCGGATCCATCTCTTCAGCCTTCCGCCCAGCAACCACCAGCTTGTGACCCATTTCATAGTCGGATGCCAGCTTCCGACCTCTGGCAATCTTGGCAAATCGGTCACCGCTCTCCACCTCCTTCTCGATGCGCTTGATCTCCCTTGCAGTGTTCATGTAGAATTGCTTCCTCTCAAGACTTACGCCAGGCTTGTTGATCCTCGAAGCAAGTCTGTCTAGAGCAGCACTGTAGCCCTCGCAAATCACGAGGAAAAGCATACGGGCTTCCTCCCACCTCCCATCTCCTGGCTGCCGCAGCGCAGTGTTGCTATCGAACCACATCCGTGTCACCTTACAGATCGCTAGGGCGCGGGCGGTCTCTTCAAAAATCCTGCTCTCGTCATCAAATGCACCCAAGCGGAAGAGAAGGGATAAATGAAAAGCCTGTTCTTGGGTGCCGAGAGTTTGAAAGCTGATGACCTCTAAAGAACCATGTTTGACTGTGGTCTTCGTTGTCAAGTTCGCATCATGAATCTCTTGGTCGATATCCCACTCCTCATTAGCCCAAGATCCGCTTAATCGCTCCGTGCGGTACAGCTCTGCCATCTGTCTTCCCTCGCCGTGATAGAACTCGCAAAGATCCATCAAAGCGGCGTAGACTTCGTCTGGCAAATTGGGGAACCACAACATAATGTCGTGAGCTCGAAGTGCAGTACAGGTGGCGAGGAAAGCATTCTCCATATGCGAGAAAAACGATTCGAAGGTGACAGGATCTCGCTTTTTGAACTGCTGGAGTTCGGTCTTGAAGGCTTCCGTCAGGCCGGGTTCTTTTGCACGCCATCTGTTCAAGCGCTCGCCGCGGCGGTCAGCATTGATGCGCGATCTTTCACGGTCTTGCTCGTTCATGGCGGATGTTGCGTTGCTGATTGGTTGGTAGTCTTTGAGCGACGCCAAAGTCGTGATAATCGCTTGCGACATTTACGAATGCAAGCGGGAAAGGTGGTTGACGTATGTTTATTGAGTTTGTAACAAACATGTCCATGTTTTCGCGAATTTATTTGTGCTTGGAAACGCAGCAATCATCAAAGGCCGGGATTTTCGTTCCGAGACTGTTGCATCTTACAGGGGTAAGGTAAGTGTGGGTTGAAAGATGTAGCACAAGAGGCCCAGATGACTATGGGGCATCTCAGAAGTTGGATGCAGCGCGACAATATTCTGGTTTTGATGGGTAGTTTAGCGAAGTTCTTGAACCATGACCATCATATACGGGTCAGTAATCCAGGTAGAACAAGAGATTCGTTCGCTACCCCTACCCAAAGCGCTATCTACCACGGCTGCCCTGCAGAGCTGCTCTGAGGATTGCACAGGTGCAACGCGTTAGGGATGCAATTGGTGGGAAAAAACCCCCGACCTTTCCCTGCTATGAACCTTGTGAGTAGGAGCTTGCCTCCGTTGTAAATAGCCATAAATGCAAAGTCTGGATCTTGTTCCTCGATGGTGAAGAAGCAGCCCGATTCTTGAAAATAGGAGACATCGACCCATTGCACTCTTCGGATCGTTCTACTCTCGCCATGCCCTCCAGGTGACTCCAGCAATATGAATCAGAACCATACATCTTACCAGCCTCTCAGCCTCACAAGAGTTCTACGCATTTGGAGATCAAGGTGAACTTATTGTGAATCGTTGTCATGTTGTCAGCTACAAAACGCGCCAAGACATGGGATCTCACCGCTATATCGTCACTTCATTTCCTCACCTGCTTTCTCTCTCTTCAACGCACTCACCATAACCACACAGCACCGATAACGAAAGATGAACCACACAATCTCTGCCTCTGAGCCGGCAACTCACGAGGTGATTGTGTTCACTGACGGATCGGTGAAGGACGACGTGTGGGGTGGATGCGCCTGGGCAACTGAAGACTTCGCACGCAACTCTGGCTTTTTCGGCCGCAGCTACGCTCTTGGATCGGTTGGGAAGGATGAGGTCCCTACCGCCGAGTTGCAAGGCATGCGATACGCGCTGGAGTACCTTGTGGAACGTGAAGATGATGCCAATGGGGTGGGAACCTATATCAAAATCATCACCGACTGCAGGGAAGCTCTCAACATGTTGATCACCGTTATGGACATCGGTGTATTCGACACTCGTCGGGAGCCCGTGCTTCGTCAGATCATGGCGCTTCTGAAGAGGTTGCGGAAGCGTGGCGTCGGAGTCTACATCGGCTGGCGGAGGCGATGCACTGAGCCAGGGAACAGGTTTGCGGACGACTGGGCCTGGTTGGCCGCCGAACACTCCCGCCGTGGCAAGGTGGGGCTGATGGGGCGCCATGGGAACAGTCAGGGCAAACATTTGGAGGCGGGCGCAAAAAACTGGCGAGGTCAGGTCACAGACCTCTAAGGAGACGCGTGGTGGCCTAAGGGCGGAGCTCATCAGGAACCGGAGAGTCAGGTCACAGGCTTGGCGATGGTGACGTGAGGTATCTGCGGGATGGCGGCTGGTCCGTCGGAGGCAAAGTCCTACTCTGCACCTCCCCGTGGTTGCCTCTGGGCAATGCCTGCTGGGGAACAGCAGGTAGCGGAGCAGAGAGGCATTGGTTGTGGCAGTCTTTCTTTCATCGCGGAAGACACTCTCAGGAACGCCACATCATACCGAGCACTGAGTCCGGGCATCAACACATCAACCCAGCAGTTCTCGTCCAAGAGCAAGACACAGGTCCAGCGATCAACAGCACAGCAGCAGTCAGACCGGCGGCGATTGATCAGCAACTCCATACTCGGAACAATTAACTCCTCGAATGCAACGGCGCAAATTCTCCACGCTCAGCAGACATCGACACCAGCGACATGAAGCTTGAACTCTCAGCTCAGCATCAACTCTTGACCAAGAATGCGCACATCAACTACTCATGCTTACCGTGACGAGACCATCGTTCTCTTGAACAGTCTCACCCTACGTTCGCCAGTTCTCCCGGCGCGACATCACCGACGAAACAACAACAACAGACCTATCATCAACCCTCACTACCCGATTCTGGTGGGAAGTCAGAACTTTCGCTTCAATCGGCCGGAGCCTACTCTTCTACATTGCCACCTGGGACGAGACCGCCGTTCATCGAACAGTCTCACCCCATTACCGGCAGTCCTGCCGACGTGACTACATCAACAAAACCAGCATCATCTCTCAACATTCACTACTCACTGTGTGAGAGAGGAGTGTCCTCTCCTTGTCGGCCAAAACATGCATTTGCATCTGGCCACCCGTGACGGGATCGCCGTTCTCCGAACAGTCCCACCAGAGCATTATCCGCTCGAAAACTGCCAGCATCCTCAACACACCTACCATACAACAACGAACTTTTCACTGCTGCACTGGGACCGCCAATTCATCCCGTCCCGCTTAGCGTCATCAACTCGAACGCTTTCAGCCTTGTCCAACAACTCGCTCGCAAAGCATGTCCATGCTATCTGGCGCCACTTCCTGCTGCTCTCCCCATTGCGACCGCCATCACCATCATACCATCGCCAAATGCAGTCCACCGACAGCGTCTAATTTCCCTGCACTCTGCATCGCCATACGGCGGTCTTTTCTCAACCGCAGCAGCCTCGAACATCGCCGGCTCAACCCGATCGAACTTGATTGAGAAGGTCTTGGCTTCGGCCAGTGAACGCCGCTGAGATGATCATTCCCAGCGAAAATGCACGAGTCAACAACACGACCTTGCCAACGCCAGATATTGCGCACGCCAATGCCCATACCCCGCCCACTTGCTCGTTCGATTCTGCCAACAGCGTAGACCGAGTCTTACCACCTTGCTGTCCTGAACAGTTGACTGTCCACCTAGCTGCACATTTGAAGCGAAACTCATCAGCATCCAGCCTTGCTATCCCGCCCATATCACTCAAGGCTGTAGGCATCCGCTTTGACGATCCAGCGATGCGGTAGTCGACTTCGACGCACTATGCCATCACCTGCCCACTGCAACTCATCACTGCTTTCGATACTGGCCTCAATTTCCTGTGAAGAGCTGCTGCTAGAAAGGATGTCGAGCGGTTTGTCATCCAAATCTGGATTGGCGCCTCTCGAAGCAAGATGCTTGTCACCCTCAAAACCTCTGTGCAACTGCGTACATTCGAGCGAAGTTGCATCCTGCAATGGACGCGTTGGATACTCCAATCCCGGCTGAGCCCTGCAATGAACCGAGTCTCACCACAACATCCTGGGACGGCGAAGTCAAGGATCCTTTCAACCGGATCGCCCCATTCCATGTTTGTTCTAGCATTGCACACGAATGCACGCTCTCCACACTCGGAAACGACCTGGTGAGTATTAGTGCTTGCATACACGCTGTTTCATTGCAAAAGCTCGAAGCATCAACCAATGACCACAACATCCCAGCTTTTGCTACTCACTGCTCGAATATGTACGTCTACGACTTGCTTCCGGATTTGGGATCTCTGCTCAGATACTGTACGATTTTCGAAGAAGGATATCCTCTCGTCTGTCACCATTCGAGCGCGTAATGCTCGAAGCAGATACAAAACTCGTACGCGTTGCCGCCAGTTGATCGCTCCGTATGTGGCATTGAGATCTGCATCGGTATCGACGTTGGAATTCGCCGGAAACATCCTCACAAGCAGTACTGTCAGCAATAGTATCTCCTGGCTTGGCCTTGGCCTTGGCGTAGTTGCAAGCGGTCAGGATAAACTCAGCACACTTCGACGGAGCTCAGGATCTATCAACTGTCAAAATCAAATCCCAAACTCCAAACCTCGTTCTACGTGCGTATTATCCTAGTTTGCGTATGCATCTCTCGTTAGATGAGGACGATTAATAGCTCATTTTACTCGTCGTAGCAAGGTCTACAACAGGGTTTGTACATATAGCTATAAATACATTAGATATGCCCTATAAACGTCGATATATCGAGTTTTTTTATGGAATTCTATGTCTTTTTACGCGGTATCTCATTTTGCGTATGCAATGCTACACCGATCTAGACGATTTATAGCTTATTTTTCTTGTCGCAAAAAGCTCTACAAAATAAGCTATAGACCATTTTACTCGGCCTAGGAGTGCATGCGCAAAGTAGGGTTCAAAGTGTAGCTCTCTATTCTGAAAAGTGAAGTTCTTCGTATATAGGGTAAATTCCAGGGTCTAAGTCGTTACAACGCCCGAGGCGGCCGACTTCACCTCCCGAATTTACTCTACTTAGACCCTAGAATTTACTCTACATACTAAGAACTTCACTTTCTAGAACAAAGAAGTGTGCTTTCAACCCTAGTTTGCGTACGTAGGTCTCCTCGGATTAAGACGATTAATAGCTCATTTTATTCGTCGGAACGAGCTCTACGAAACGGGCTATAAATTGTCTATACTGAATACAAGGTGTATACGCAAAGCAGGCAGTCGTATAGAGAATAGCTATAAAACTACGGGTATATCTGAATTTGCGCATGCAATCTGTTCTAGTTAGAGACTATATATAGCTCATTTTGTTCGTTGTAGCGAGCTCTACAAAATGAGCTACATATCGTCTTACTCGGCTTAGAAACGCGTACGCAAAGTAGGACGCAGCGCAGTTTAGCTTCTGACTTTGGGGTTTCGGGTTTGAATTTTGACAGTTGATAGATCCTGAGCTCCGTAACTTCCCGGGTTACCGGAAGCTTTTTTCATTTTCACGACTTGAGATCTGAGATTACGCCTGCAGATATCTACCAAAAGCTCCCAGAGACATCTCAGAGTTGTAACCGGAGCTCCTTGCCCGGGTATTCGAGACCGATCTTCAGCCTACCCCGAGCGAGATGGGCACAATATTTGGCATATCATCCAGCAGCTGGTTCCAATCTCTGCCAGCATCCCAGCCTAGACTCAGACGGCCCAAGTTCGACTGGCTTGATGCTCCCGATGTCTTACCCGGCCACGAGAACTTAAGAGCGGGCGGAGCACCCACTATACAGCATCGTTGTTGATTGAACTGTTTTCTGCCAAAAGCGAATTGCCAGCACAATGATATTACTCTGCGAGGATTCGAAGTACCACGCAGAACACCGCTGATAAATCGAGCAAGAGTCACCCAGAAGCCAAGTGGAGGAGGTTCTGGGCAGGCTCCAAGTTGGCGTCCACTTTTTATGACCGGCGCTTCACGGCGGCGCATCAACACGCCGAACACCAGGTACAGGCTTCGCAGCCAACTCACTTTCAACAACGTCAAGGACGTCACAGAATGCTTGCTTTTGCATGCTTTTCATTCATGCTACTGTGTATTGCTGAACGTCGGTGCTGGTCCATGTATGGAGTGACGCTGCGCCAGTGTCGGAAGGACTGAGGGCCCTTCACGGAAATGTGATCATGGCGGGACCTGTGGTTCAAATGACTCTTCTCGTACGGATTCAACTTCTCTGGGAACCTGGTTGGCAGCGCTTGGCTCGCCGCTTGCCAAGCAAGAGTATTTCAATGTCACTTTATCCGACCTGCGCCGGCAGCACCGCGCACGTGCCAAGGTATGGAAGGATGAGGAGTCTATCCATGTCCTCCATCCAGTCGAACATCATCGTCCTTGACTTGGTGAGTGTATGGAAGGGAGGGGAGTGTACCAACACGCTATCTTTGCATGCCGATACCAAGATCTGAAGCGCGGGTCTGCGGCTTGTTCTCTCGGCTCTGGTTGGAAGGGTGGATGCTCATGCCATAGGCAGGCAGTTGAAGCAACAAAGACGTATCTGGAAGAAATATTTCGGAATCGATGGTCTCTTCTCTCCGGTACTCTGGAGTCATATGGACACGAAGAGATGGCCTCAAACCGCCACGGCCTACTTTTGATGATAGGCCTCATCTTGTCAGCACAGACCTTGCGATTCTCGAAGCTCTTGATCGCGATGAATACGTTTGCGTCACTTTCCTCAGCCCCTTGAAGCTCCCTGGGAAATTGGGCAGTACCTTCTGCAATCTTCTTGCAACATGCATTTGCCAGAGAGTCGTGCGGACGTGAATCGCAAGTCCGGCAACATCAGATTCATCCATAGACACTGTGTCTCCATCCGCTCGCGCGAAGGTCCCTGTGCAGGTGGAGTCACGAAGCCATCCTGATTTCGACTGCACCAAACGTACATTGAAAAAATCAGAGATCAGACCAGACCGCCAACCAAACCAATCATCAGGACGCTTCCGGGATGCTTTGGTCAACTCACTCGGCCTATGCAGCCTGGAGAAGCTTCGCAAGCTGTGAGCGTGAGAAGATGCCTCGCGTTTACGTGATACCTTGACAGCGAGTCACAGGGTACAGGCTACTCACTGCGCGTAGAAATGCACATCGCTCCAAGCATCAAGCTTCAGGCTTGAACTTGTGGGGCGCGAGCTGGCAAACGTACAAGACAGATTCTTTTCTCGTGTTACACAACCGCATGGACGTTTTGTCTTTACACATCATCATCATCCACGACCTTTTTTGCTTCGATCGGTGCCCGCGACATCGGAGTGACGGTCCTTTCTCGAGCGGGTCCAGAACTGGCATCAGTTGCCTCCGCTTCGGAAGCATTGGTCGTATCCACGTCGGGCTCAGTCACCGTTTTGCTCTTGAGCACCCGTCGTTCGAAGGTCTGATTGACAAAAGTGCCGGCCTCCAGATGCTCGCCGATTGTCTGGAAACTGGTCAGCAATAAGACTCTGGATCGCGGCCTTCAAGGTCAACTCACAGTCTTAGCTATCAGCAGCGCATCTATGTCCAATTTTCCCAGGCGCCTGGCCATACCGCCAGCTCCCACAACATCATTCCACTCTTTTGAAGGTCTGCCGTCCTTGTCTGTCTCGCCGATGCCACGAAGTTCCAGGGCCGCAATGGCGCGCTTCTGCTTCAGCTCTGCTACTCCAACGATATCACGGACCTCCGCAAGCTGCTCTTCGATCACAGCGAGCTTTTCGAGCGCATCGAAGCGCTTTACCACATGCTGGGGAGTTGCCCAGTTGGACTCCGTCTGCGACCTAACCCTGACCTTCTGGAGTGTGAGGACTGTGATGTCCCCACTTGCAATCTCAGCTTTGATAGCCTATGCGCAGTTTAGCTTGCGGCAGTCCTCGGTCCAGGAGCCCTACAACCACTCACCTTTTCGGCGGCATCCAGGTATGCTATGTCCTCCTTGCGATCGGCTTCCACCGCGATGTAGAGGCGGCGATCGTGGTGAAGGCCTCTTTCGTCATGCTCTTGATCGGCTAGCGCTGCCTCAAACTCTTGCTCGGTTTTTCCAACCGCATTCTTGCGAAGAGCCTGATAGGCACGATGAAAGATATTGTCGATAGCAGAGCGTTGCCTTGCGATCTCTACCAGCATTTTGTTCGCATTCTCCAGGGTGTTGGCGTTGGCTAGAGTGGCCATTTCGAGCGATGTTGGATGATTGTGGGGCCGGGAAAGGATGGGTGGTCTACTCAGCTTCGAGGTGAATAATGCACTATCGATGTCTTATGCCAGCGTCAAGCTCACAGGTGTGTGTCTTGAAGAACTTTTATAACGACAGCTCCTCGTTGACATTTATGCCGAAACAAGTTTGCTTCACAAAGACACGAAATCAGTGGTCATTTCTGGAACATAGTGGTAGTATCCCACATGTATCATTCATTCAATATCTTCACTACACCTAACAAGCAGCCTTTGTGTGGAACGCGATGTGCACGCAGTAGACTGTTGTTTCTGATCGCCTGTGCTCATACCCAGGCACAATAGGTGACCACAACGCAACGCCATGTACACCATTCATGTTTGCGCCATCAAGAGTGAGCCCAGAGTACTCCAAAATGTCGCCCTATGCTGCGTCGCCAACGGCCTTGTCGCCACCTGAGCTGTGGAGACTGTCGCCGAGAGAGCTCTCTCCAACAGCAACGTGAACGTGATTGATAGGCGAGAGGAACTGCGGGCAAACTCAGTACACGCAAATACCATGATCAATCAGCGCGAGACTTACCAGCAGACTGCCACCAGGACCCTTACCCGGAGGTGAAACGCTCCATGTCGCGTTTCCGTACTGAGAAGTGTGATGCTCTATCTCCACCTTAGTCTTCAAATTGACGTGAAAACCGTCGAGCTTATCGCCATCTCCAGCAGCCAACATCGTTCCAATGGCCTGAGAGTTCATTAGAAAGCGGAATCAGTAGAGGACGACGATGAGGCGAACCACTTGCGCCAGCTCTGCATCCTTTCTGTCTTCTTCAATCACTTTCACCATGATCTTGTAGGCCGCGAACGCGTCTTTGGCATCTGCCGCGCGGTCCGCAGGGTGGTTGGCGCAGGAAAGTTGGTACTGGGTGACGGCTACTGAAGCGTTGTTCTCGTGATCGCAAAGTGCCACATGCAGCGCGTCGATCAATGCGAGCGCTGCAATTGCTTTCATCGTGGAAGACATCGTGGCGGATGATGTCTGTTGTCGAGTTGGTCTGCGCCTGGAAGAAGTGTTGTTGAAATTCGTGCTCGAAATCTGGAGTTCCGAGAAGGGAAATGATCGGCAAATTCCCAGCCTTTCTTGGCCTTTACAGGATATACATTTCTCGAATTGTTAAAGTACGCTCCAATAACTCCTCAGGCTGCAAACGTTCTGCCATGAGACATATAGAGAAGTGGGCCCAATGGAGGCAAAGTCCTATAGGGGTGCGGTGGAGGAGACGGATTGCTCGATGTGCTGTGAGACGAGATCGATTATAGTAGAAGAATACCTCGCAAGATTCCAAAATCTCTTTGTAGAGGGACGAATAGTTACGCAAACTTCTTGCAGCCTTTGAGCCTGAGCAAGCTGTTGTGAGCAATCCATCGCAAGAGCTGGCGCCGAGTGCCCTATGCCACGACATGATGTGCAGTCGACTGCATTCCAGTCTCTTTCAATCCGCCGATGTCAGAAAAGCCCAGTATGTAGGATCTCTCCCCATCCTGTACATACTGCATGCTACCTGCTGCTAGCCCTGGGCTGTTCTTCATCCGTCTTCGCTCTCAATGCTGATCTCGCTGTCCACAACAGTTCATCTGGGACGAATGGGGGAGCCATCAATTGATGCGTAGACTCGAATAGAACGTCGACATCCCCAGACACTTCATCGTTGCCTCTAACAACATCGCCTCCTTCCCAAAGTCTTCTTTATTCGGGTCCAGATACTAATCCTCCTCCTCGTTGGATCGTCTGCATACTTTGCTGGAATGTTTCCGGTTCTCAGTGTTCGGATCATGCACCTCGGCAGGATACTTCAGGCATTGAATGTACTTGGGAATGACCCAATTTTGTGACCAGTCCTGCTGGCAAGGATCACGATTCACCCGGATGGGTGACATTTCGTTCAGACATCAATGTGCGTCCGACACATAAAGCACACGGGTGACGGGAATGGTGAATAGGTAACGATCAGTTACAGCAGAATACGTAATCATTAACTACTCAGCTTCTTTGTGGAGTGAGAGAAGCGATACCTGCATGCGAAACTTCGAGGCATCGATGAATACTGACTATTATCCATCATCGTTCTTGCACACCGTCGCTGGTATTCTGACCTGATACAATCAGGTCATTATACAGGATCTACAGGCCTTCTGCGCCGGGTACTGTATCGAACAACATCCCGTTGCTCTCGTTAAAAACCTCTGTGAGGGAAAAAGAGTAGCAACCGCTTGTTCCATTTGAACCCCCAAGCACCGTAACGCTTGAAGCATCCTTCCATCCCAACGGTCTCCAGGTGCATCTTCACCGACGTTGCCTTTCCTTTTCACATCCGTCCGCACTCGTCCTCATGATTGCTGACCACCTTATCCCTCCCGCCCACTCAACTCATCGTGGACGAAATGCCAGCCCGCCGAGCTCATAAGTCATCTCCACCTTACCACCAACCTCCGCAGAAAGTCCATTCTCATCACCAGTAGCTTGCCCAAGAGCATCTTCGGCATCTTGCTCGTCCTCCTCCAGCTGTGTGGTTGCAGTGTCGAAATGCTTGGATGCCTCAAGGAATTGGTCCAACTTCATAATGCACCCCTTCTTCACCCCGCGAAGTCTCTCAAAGCTGATACGGTATTGGGCGCTCGCCTCCTCGAACTCTGTGCACCACTCTCCCAAATGCGCAGTCTTCTTCCTGTAGAGCTGCGTTGCTTCCTTCATTTCCTTGGACGACGCATCCAACTCTTCGAACGCCTCCTTGTTCAGCTGGAGTGCCTTGTCGTAGGTATCGCAGACTCCGTCATACTTCTTGGCGATCTGCTCCAGAGCTTCCTCATACTTCTGCTTTGCGGCTTTGTTCGCAAAAGTCTTGCGCTTGGTGGTCTTCTTGGTGCTAGTCTTTGTGATTTTGCCTGGCGTTGTCTTCTTCTTGGTCTGGCTCGAAATCTTCTCCTTGCGCGCGCGGGAAGAGGTAACGGCGGCTTGCAAGCTGACCTGCGGCTCCTTGTTGTCTGGTTCTGCAAGGGCTTGGCATTGATTGAGTTGGAAGCCGGTCGTAGCCACTTGAGCGGCGGGAGAGATTATGGCAGCGCTGCCACGGCGGGAGTCGACAGGCATGCAGTCAGACATGGGCGAGGAGGTCTGGTCTGCGTTGACGTGGAGAGCAGCCAACTGCTGAGTGGCGCACGTTGTTGAAGGTATTTGCTTCTATCATATCAGTTAGCAAGTTCCTCTGTGGCGACTCGAGATGCTCACCTGCTCCTGATCGGCCTGCCCGTCGGCGGTGCCGTCCTGTGCGTTTGGCATAGGGCTGGCGACGGCGTTCTGGAATGGAAGTGGAATCGCCGACACTGGTAGTGCTGGCGTGAGGGTATTGGTGGTCGCGGGAGTCGGTAAAAGAGGTGATGATCTGTGGACAGCTATGTGGTGATGATGTTCTGGAACGAAAAACAAAGTTTGAGGCGATAAGGGAAATATTTGGTGGCGGCGACTGTAGTTTATGTAGTGGCGAGGGGAAGATGCGGGAGGGTCCGATCACAGCTGGACAGCAGGCAGGCGGCCGTTGGCACGGACAACGCGCCGACTCGAGCGCTTTCGAGCGCGGCGGCGGGACGTCGGGAGGAGAGCAGAGACTACGACAGCGTCGAATGCCCATGGTTCATAGAGTCGAGGCGAGGAAGTCTTTGCGATATGTCGACAAGCGTCGCTCAATGATTGGAAGACGAGATCCAGAGTGCGGATAGGACATGAAAGACGGAGCAACGGCACAAGATAAAGGCATGATAGGCATGTAGTGAATAGTCAAATGATATAGTTAAGCGCGATTCACAGCAGCAAAGGCTCTGATGAAGCGATGGCGTTCTACTTATTAGCTCACAAAGGATACACAATCAGCAGAAAGGGATGTCAGGCACGTCATGAGCACAATCTGTCGCAAACGTATCTCATTCATGCACCTTTCATTCTAGGAAACAATGGTGAAATCTGTTCTGCAACATCGCAATCAAGTCGGCATGCCATCGTCAATCGTTCCACAATCCCCTTGCTTGCTATCCCTCCCATTGACATTACACTAGGCCTGTCCAATCATCTAGCCCGAAACACAAGACCGTCGATCGGGTACTTGGGTACTGTTTCGGCGCTCTGCACTGCATAATACGTCGGCATTAAGTCGGAACCTACGCCTTCAGCTTCCTCTTTGCACTCCTCCAGATCTAACCGAGCAGTTTCCTCTTCCAGCGCAGTAGTCTGCTCATATTGAAGAGCACCGCCAGTCGTGAAACGAGCCGCCAGGTTTTGCAGCGACTTGTGGGATGGTTTGCGTTGTCTCATGGAAGCTTTGACAATCTTGCTTGGATCAGCGCCTCTCTGGCGGCCCTGGGTCTGCTTCTTGTAAATCTCGATGGCACGGCGGTGGGCAACTCCCTTCTGCACCTTCAATTGGGCGCGAGCCAGAGCTTCTTGGCGCTCTTGCTTACGCTCTGTCTTGCGTGCCTCGAAAGCCTGTACTTCATCAAGGGTGGCTGGTGGGCAGGAAGTGCTGTCTAGGCGTCTGTCTGGCTGGCTGGACATCTTGCCTGTCTTGTTGATGCTGTTGGCAAGCCTGACAAAGGTGTTCGACAGAGCGGCGGAGCCTGAGTTCAGAATGCTGTACGACTGAACCATCTCACGGTGATCACCGTCTCCCACGCCTGCTCGGCACTGCAGCAGTGCTGGGTTGCTGGCGCGCAGTGGCACACGTTCCAACAGCTCGATATCGGCTGAGGGGATGACTTTGCTCGCCTTGAGGGCGTTCAACTCCTGTGCGTTGTTAGTTCCTGTTTGTCGTGCGAGCAAGGATGCTCAAACTTACGCATTTTCTAGCATATAGACGAGAGATGTCCGCCTCGATGACTTTCTTCTGCTCAGCGTAGTGAAGGACCGCACGCTGCGCTTTTTGAAACTCTTGGAATAGGAACTTCTCCAAGGTTTGCTTTTGCATCTCCACTCTACTGATTGCGCTGTTGATATCCATCCGGTCTGGTGTGAGGTTTCCGAACTCTTTGGGCACCTCAGCGAGAGCCGGAATGTCTGGAGAGGGATCATGATGCGCGTTTGTGGTGAGTCCCGCCATGGTCGAGAGTGCTTTTTGGGACGAAGGCGCGTGCCCGCAGTCGCTTGTGTGATGCTCTATGCCGGTCATGGGCATTGTCGACGTGCGTGCTCGTCTTCGTTGACTGAAGGAAATCGATCCTGATGTGGATTGGTGTGAAGAGGCTGGTCAGTGACAGTCCTAACGCCGATAGAAGGGAGAGCAGAATGTTAGATGAAGGGAGCATGTATGACCCCGTCAGGGCGGAAGTGAGAGATACTTGTATTTGACGCGCTCATCGACGTGACCCAAGCCGGTGAAGCAAAAGCGTGGAGTTATTACGTCATCACAAAGTTGAGAATTCTACGCGCCATATCACGAAAGACGCACGTACCGGAAGATGAGCGACCGGAGTACTCTTGCTGCGCTTCTCGAGTATGTGACGGGAGGTTCAGATCTTTGCAATAGGGGAGTATACACCTATACAAAGAAAAGGGGGAAACACCGTCTAGGGAGGCTAACAGGGGATGTGATCTAAAGGTTCCTAGACTACATGTATCATGACATACTAGTGAGAAGGCTGGTAGCAGGCATAATGAGGCGGAAAAGTACACAGAATTGGTCGAGCCGCTTACCCCCAAGGGAAGCAAAAACTCTGCGCCTGGTTTGAAATGTTCAATGGAATAACGAGGATACAGTTACATGCCTAAACAATGCTGCGGCTAACACGGAGTGAGCAATTGCTTCCATGAATACTAAACCAGCGTTCGTCAAACCTCCTGTTCATGGCCAGGGAGCGAGCTACCGTAGCACACCTTTGATCCCGTCATCACAGACATCTTTGCACTTCATGCTGATGCACCTTAGCCCTGTTGCACAAGGCCATGTCCGCCGCTTCCACGATCATCTTGAAGTGAGCGCGTCGCACACCTTGAAGTGGAACCATCGTCTATTCTGAAGTGAGCGCGTCGCACACCTTGAAGTGAAACAATCGCTCATTCTGAAGTGAGCGCGTCGCACATAAGTATGCCGCCTACTTCTGAGCTCCTCATGGCGAGGTACGAGCATGTCTACCAAGGTCTCTTCTTTGTTCTTCACAGGCAGGCTCCTTCCGTTGATCTCTCCTAGACTATCGCCCTCGCTATAGTCCTCGAGTTACTCTTCGCGGCTCGGCGGCACTTCACTAGCTGTACGATAGTCAGCTTAGGTCTGATAGAACACTTGTGCGTGACATACCCGTTCTCGCGCAAATCAGTACTACTCGAGATTGCTCTATAGCTCTAGCGTCTCGCAAGTGCTATAGACAAAATCTAGACTTTCCGGGCAGAGGTTTTTGCCTTGAGTAGGTCGCGTGCGTTTGCTCGTAGAGCTTTCATCGGAAGCGGAAAATACTTCGGAGGTAGTAGCAGACGCCGCTCGCCCATGTTGGTGTCGAGGCGAAGGTTGAACTTAGTAGCAGAAGTTGGGTTATATCTGCTCATGACTCGACTGATCACATGCTTGCCGGACAAGATGCCTCACTTAGGGATTGTACGTGGTACGCTAGAGTGGTACTTCATCTTCTTCGTCCGTTGTCTCCTCTGCGAAATCGTTCCCGGCGATGCTTTTGGCTACTAGGGAATCTTTTGCCGCGGCCGTGTCGACATTACGCTGCTCGAAAACAAGTTTGGCGCTCTAGATTATTGTATCCGAGGGTAATATACCTCTCGCTACAGGACGACCCTCTACACTGTACCTTATAGGTAGCTCCCTCGATCTTCCGCTTCTTACTCCCTGCCTTCAACACGTCTACAATGGTCTATGGCGATGGAAGTAAGGGAAGATAGAGGTGCTAGGCATGTTTAGGTATATGGCTGTCGTTAGTAGCGGAATGGCGATGCTATTGACGAATTTGATGTCATAGATAAAGTGGAGGGTTTAGAGGACTCTGAACATGTAGAAACACCCGAAACGAGAACAAGCGCATCATTCTCGTCCTATACTAGACCATAGGCCCTATGCTGCTTCTTTTAGGTCTCCTATAAGTTGCTTTGCCTATAGTATTTCCCTACAAGACCGTCGAGCTTCCTACACTTACGTCCGAGAACGCTATTACCTTCTAGATCGCTCGCTTCAATGCCTAGCGGAAGTCACGTCAAGCCAAGACCATCGGGTAATAGATAATACGCTGTTGATCTCGTAGCATCTCTGCGATAGTCGAAAATTCATTATTCCTATCATCCTGTCTTACTACTATTATTCCTTTCCGTTACAGCCATAGATGTAGAGATCTATAGCGAGCAAAAGCTTACAACATAGCCTTCTTAGCGCGGAACCATGCATTGTGTAAGGAGGACCTTTCTTCTACATACTAACGAGACTTCCTCCCCCTAGAACGCCCAAAACGGGCCGTAGGTGCTAAGGGTCTCCTTACGGAGCCTGCGGCTAACACAAGTAATAGTAGGCTACGAAAGAGCTTTGCCTCCTATATCGAACATAACCCGATTCTCGTACATCTTACTTCTAGTACTGTTCGGTCTTAATGAGGTCGGTATCTACGAAGTAGTTAGGAGGAAAGTAATACTATGCGCCTTCTTCCTATTATAGCACCGACAAATCATCCTTTAAAGGCATACGCTAGAGCTATCCTACTTACAATTCTAGCCTATTCCTTACTTTATCCGGAAAGCTAGATTGCTAAAATCGAATATAGTATATTAACGGACTCCTACGCCGACCGCATTCCTATTCGGCCTATTATCATCCTTAGTAAGATCGATAATCTTCTATATAGCTCTGGTTATACGAGTATTCGGATCTCGCGGAGCATTCTCAAATAGGCCTCTTATTAGTATAGTAGCGTTGGTTAGTAGTCATAGTTAGTACGGTTACCGGTTAGTATAGTATAGCCTTTAGTACTAGTTGGTTAGTAATAGTTAGGGAGGCTCCTCTATACCGGTAACTAACTCGTAACGGTCCGAGAGCCGGAGGCTAATCGGAAGAGCTAGAGGAGCTAGAAACTTTTCTATCTTAAACTCTGTTAAGTAAAGCATTAGCTATAGTATATTAATTCATCGTACTATATCGATTTCATAGCTAATAACGGCTACTAGCCGTATAGATACTATAATACTTAACCCTCGAAACCCTCTATACGACAAGCTAACCCTCCCTACCTATATCTACATTAATAGCGTACGATATTTACGCTAGCTTAAAGTTACGAATTAAAAGGACCTACGGAAGCGTTCGAGTAAGTATTAGCGCTATAGTAAGCAATTAGTGTGTAAATCTATAGGGGTATCGTACTACTATTACTACTATTATAAGAACTAGCGGAAGTAGTAGACCTTAGTAGTAGTAAATGGTAACTAAGGGCTATTAACTTATATACTTAAGGTTTATAGTATTAACAAAGATAGTAAGGAGGTTAAGAAGGAGGTAGCTAAGGGCATAGTTAATACTATAGTGTCCGTAATTACTAGTAAGAGCTTAGATCGATTTAAATACCTATTAGTTCGGTAGATTATATACTACTATATCGCTTTCTATATACTTGAAAATTAGTACTTCCGAGAGCTTGTTAGATACCTA
>KZ110369.1:5704-16737 GCA_002116395.1 Ramularia endophylla | reverse complement strand
CGATAGCGCTTACAATCTATACTACCTTCTTCTATAAATTTAGCGTAAGGCTATAATTATAGCGATCGATACGTACGCCTAATGTTAAGACCGAAGCTATTAGTACTACTACTATAAAAAGCGTAACAACGATACTAAGTAATACCTAGTACTACTATTAGACGCTTTCGCGATTCTTTTAATACATAAGCGATAGATAACCCGTAAGACATTTATAAATTAGGCCTAATACGGTAAAGGGCAAAACTTGTCCTAGTGTTCCCTATACAAAACAGCTAGTTAAACGGCTATAACTAGGCCTTTAACTTACCCGGAGTGTTAACCCGATTAGCGAGAACGATAAGCCGGAGAGCTAACGCCTATATTAGTTACGGTTCGGCGCGTTAGTTATTAAGACTTACCGTAAAGATCGTTCCGGTTACTACTATAACGATGTCTAAAGCTTTCGTATACTTAGTACGAGGGCGAAGTAGTATACTAAGTATAAAGTATAAAAACGAGACGACGGTAGAGTAGAGTACGGTAATTAATAGGGTAATAGTCAGGTCTATCTTTAAAGGTAAATAGACGAAATAAAGTTAGGGGTCTATACCCTAATAATATAAGATACCCGAAATGCCTAAATAGCCCGAAGTAACTAGCGCCCCTACCTACCCCGCTTAATCACCCTTAGTAGCCTATATAGGCGCCTTAGAGCCCTATTAACATATATAGGCGCTTATGTTGTTAGCGAACATCTATTTATTAAGTTTAGTATAATCGCGATCGGTAGCGGCTTATTTAATAACGCTAACTCTCCCGTACGGATTATACGAGTCCTACTCCGCTAGCGGCGTCCTAACGCCTTTCCCCTACGCGAATTATACTTAGTATACGTTTATTATTCCTCTCCCTACTAGTATTTACGATGTTAATCGATACGTATAGCTCGATCCCCGTTAGGCTATTAGTAGGGAAGTTTTTAGCCCCCGTACTGTTCTTATTTAGAACGCTTCGCTAGCTAACATCGTTAGCGCCTCTTAATTTCGCTACCTTAAGTACTACTAACTAACGACCTTCGTTAGGGGCTAACGATAACTAAAGATTTAGCTTCCTATAAGCAACCTTCTTAAAAGAACGGTCTAATTACGTAGACGAGAATCTTACGGGCTATATATAGGATACGTACTACTCCGCGGCTTAGAGAGCTTAGTAATATGTCTATGTTTAGGGGCTATTAGTAGCGTATACGGGTAAGATAGAGTAGTAATTCTAGCTAATAAAGACTTAGAAGTTAAGCCGATGTATTGTGTTTTGATATAACGAGACGCTATAGGGTCTTAGGTAATACTACCCGAAATACCCGAGAGTACCGAAGCGTCTAGAACCCCCGGAGAGGTAGTATATACTAGGATCCCTCCTAAAGCTCTACTATAGATTACTAGCTACATATATATATACTATAAGGTTACTAGCTCTATAATCGAAATCTACTAGCTCCGTTTACTAACTAAACCCGCTTAAGTCGAGTCTAATTTAGTTAATTAGTTAGATAAGGTACGTCGTAAGCGAATAAGGGTGTTAGGGTATATTAGTTTAATAACAAATTCGGCGCTAGAGTAGTAATTTAATAGGGAGTATTATATAGCGCCCTTATACCTATATTCCTATTACTTCCTCTATCTATAATAACAAAATCTATAATCTTTAGTCTAAACATAGATTCCCTAATAGCTATCTCGTCCCCTACTATAAGTTCCTCGATAACGGAGTTTGAAAATATTATTAGTACTCTATCCCCGTCTACTACTATAGTTATCGAAGACTAGACACTAGAGAGTCTTTTCTATTAACACCTTACGCTCTATTACCGGGGCATCTACCGCGAGGTTATAGAACTCTACGATAGATTTCGGGACGGAGGACCTTACGGTATAAACTTATTTAACCTATTCTAGTATACTATATAGGAAAGATGCTCCTATACTAAGGACAAGATGCTATGCGCCACTTCGTTCTACGGTTAGATAGTATTTCTATAAAGATTTCTTAACCGGAACTAGGTCTAGGAATACGTCCCTTATACTATCTAGCTTCTAGGTCTCGTAAAAGCGATTTACGAGCGGTATAACACCTCTAGAGACGAGATTTAGGCTAGCCTTAAGAAGTAGCTCACCCTAGTTACCCTAGGTACGTAAGTATATACCGCTTTTCCTTCGACCTTACTTAAACGTTAATATAGAGACGAAACTCGTTACTAACCCTAAGGCTTTCGGACATACTAAGGTATACTTTTAGGGTATTAATAGAAGGGGTATCTTCGATTAATTATACTACTTCGTAAACGAGTACTACTTGAATTTAAGTAGTAATAGGCTACATTAAGGTATATTTATTAACATATATACTACTAGAAGCTCGTTCTAGTTGTAGTTATTAGACTTATACCGCTCTAATACTAGATCGTAGAGCGCCGTAGCCGATATTTAGACCTTAGAAGATTATAAGAGTATTAGGTTATAAGGGTATATAGTACCCTACTACTACTAGGCTAAAAGGATGTACTTAGTATCCTAATTTCGTAAACTTGTCGATAGCTTTTTAGTAATACTATAGAGATATAGCTAATTAATACTTATTTCTCTAAGCTATCTAAGAAAAGAGCGGAGTAAGCGATAAGAAACAATAACCGTATAAGAAAGATAGGTTATCGTGCTCTTAAGATTCTTTAAGAAAATCTTCCTTAAGCTTATCGATAGAAGCTAGTTCGATCCTATAGAATTAATGTCATCTCCTAGATACTAGTACGACGAGTTAGAGACCTCTATTGATATAATCGAAATACCCGAAAGTACCGGATTAACCTTAAAATCAGTTAACTATTATACCTAGGTACGCTTACGCGATTTCTACTTAGTTATTAAATTTATTAATACGGAGTAGAAGCGTAGTGTCCGAAAAACTATTAAATTGTTAAGGTATAATACGGAAGAAGGAAGTTCCTAGAGAACTTCTAAAGATAGGTAAAAGTCCGATGACTAAGCACTAGCTAAGTCTAACCCTATAACATATGCCCCTCTTAAAACGGTGTATAGTCCGTAATATACTAACGTACGCTATTAATAATCAACTAACTAATCCTCTAAACGCTTAGTGTTTATAGTTACTACTAACCTACGAGCCCTATATTATAAAGAGCTAGTACTATCGGCGTAGACGCGAGAAGTAGGTAACTAGCGTAAGCGTAATATATAGTAGTAGAGCGATAGTATCGTCTATACCGGACGTCCCTTTAAGCGTAAGTAACAGTATTATTATACCCTTAGGTAGTTACCTAAGCCTTATAACTCGGCCTCGGCGGGCCGCGTACTAATATAGTATATAAGACCCTCTATTGTTGCTCTAGGTAGTGCCTAACTATCGGGCGGCATATACTTAATAGGCTTATCTATAGCCGGATTAAAGAAGTAAAAGTCCGTAATTGCCTCCTACGTATACGCTAAGTTATTATGTCTATCTAAAACTTCCGTTACCTTACCTCCGACCTATCGGATAGTATAGTATAGGTTCTTCTATCGTGTCTTTCGGCGTAAAGAGATAATAGCATCGATCTCCTACTCCTCTTATCTATCTACTAATACTAGTAGCTAGGCTATATCGACTTATTGTTACTATAGGCCGTAGGGATCGGTAGCGACGGGTCGTAATAAGCTCGTATAAAAAACGTCGTTAATCTATAAGGTTAGGCCGAGATTAAGGCGGTATACGTTAGTAGAAAGAATAGTAGTAATTTTATAAGGCCCTACCTTCTTATTATTAAGTTTCTTTACGCGGCGGCGCGTACGGATGTTACGTATGCCTAACTATACTCGCTTACTAACCTAGTACGTTCGGGCTAGAATACGCTAGTCCTATCTATCGTAGAGCCCTTAAGTATAGGTAATAGCGTCTTTATAGCGTTGTTAAATACTAGAAAGTTCCTTCGTAAATTGATCGGCATTCTACTAACTAATCCGCTATACGGCGCTTAGGCTAGGCTTAGTATCTATATGTCGAACTTTAATTACTAGATTACGACTAAGCGCCGTAAAGAATAGCAAGACGCTAGTAGCGGCGGACTTCGTATTGTTAAGAGTAAACTCGGCGATATAGAGCTAGCGAGCCTAGTCGTCCTACGTATAGTTAACGTAGGTACGAAGGTAAGCCTCTATCTACTAGTTCGTGTTCTTAGATTAGGCGTCCGTCTAAGGGTGCTATACTATAGAAAAGTGCTACTTAACGCCGGTAAGCTTGCTTATACGTATATAGAACGTGTCTAAGAATTAAGTACTATAATTAGAAGTAGCTTCTAGAAACATCCCTTAGTCCTTAACTATATAGCGAATTACGGCCTTAGCGGTCGTCTATACGGTCATATCCTTAACTAGAATCAAATGTTTACGCTTAGTAAGCCGATTAGTAATAGTAAGGATGTTGTTATAGACATAGCCGTTAAGCTTACTATCCGGAAGATAGACGACGTAGTCTAAAGTAATAGACTAATACGCCTCGGAGGGAACCGGTAGCTAGCGTAGGGTTCCTTAATACGCTTCTCGTAAGGCCTTAATTCTACTATAAGTCTAGTAGTTACGGACGAACTAGTTATAGTCATTATATATACCGGGCTAGAAGTAGCTACGGTAGAGTAAGTCGTATGTCCGGTCTCGGCTAGGATATCTAGCTAGAGGTACGTCGTAGTAGTATTATATTACATTATGTCGGAGCTAGACAACTAATAGAACGTATATACGGTCCTTTACTATAATTAAAGAACCCTTCTTAGTATAGTCTCCTAGAGAAACGCGGGCCCTAAGTTCTATAGGTAAGTAAGCCTAGCTAGCTTCTATACCGGATAGGATTACTTAAGTAAGCTCGTTATATCGATAATACTAGACGATAAGGTTATCTAGGGATTCCTAGTTATTACCGAGAATACGAAGCGCCGCGAGGCGCTAACGCTCGGTACGAGAAATGTCGTTACTATTACTACTAGTACGAAGGGCGTATATATATATACGCGCGGACTCGCTTTTAGCATTTAATACATCTATAGGTTCTACGCGGAGACCTAGCTAAAGGGCTTCTACGACCTCCGTAGAGATCTACGCTAGCTTAAGAATAGCCCGGTTACGATTTACTAGGTTATCCGTAGGGTCTATGTCTTAAGAACGGCGGGTAAGGCTATCCGCCTTACTATTAAGCCGGCCTAGACGATAGCTAATTTAGAAGTCAAATTTAGTAAGGAATTCTACCTAGCGAGCCTATCGTCGATTAAGCTACTTAGTAGTTATAAAGTGCTCGAGAGAGTAGTAATCGGAGACGACCTTCGTAGGTTTAGGGATACCGACTAACTCTAGCCGCTATTCTTTAAAGGCTTTAATAATCGCTATTAGCTCCTTATCGTAGATCTCGTAGTTATATTCGGCCGGTAACATCTTCTTACTAAAGAAAGCGACAGGGTAAAGGACCTAGCGACCGTCCGCGTCCTTATAATACTACGAAAGAATACTAGTAGTAACGGTATCGGAAGAGTCCGTCTCTAGGATATAAGGCTTATATAGGTCGTAGTACGCTAGGACTAGGGCTATTATAAATGCGGCCTTAAGTACATTAAATATAGCCTAATAGGACGATGTCTATAGGAACGTAGGCCGGTTACGGGCTTTAGTAGTATTTATAACGCCCCTCGATAGAGATGTTAGGGGATATACGATAGTCGAATAATCTTTTACAAAGCGGCGGTAGAAGTTAGTAAGTCTAAGGAAAGCCTAGACGTCCTTAAGGTATACTAGAGTAGCCTATTCCGTTATAGCCTCGACCTTACGAGGATCTATCTTAAGTCCTTCCGTAGTAATAACAATCCCTAAGTATACTACTTCCTAAACGAAGAATTTGTACTTATTAAAGTCTAAAGGCAGGTTAGTATTACGTAGGCGGCCTAAGACCTTCCGTATATGCTCTATATATAAGGAGTAGTCTTTACTATAGATAATAAGATCATCGATCTATACGGAAACGAACTTATCTAGGTATTCTCCTAGTATACGATTAATGTAGGCCTAAAACTAGCTTAGGGCGTTACTAAGTCCGAACGGAACTACTAAATATTCGTAGGTTCTATAGCGAGTAGTAGAAGTAGTCTTCTACTTATCGCCTTCCTTAATACGTAGACGATTAAACGCCGTAACGATGTCTAGAATAGAGAAAACCTTAGCTCGGCTTATACGGAGTAACGTCTCTCGGATATAAGGTAGTAGGTATCGGTTCTTAATAGTAATAGTATTAACCGCTCTATAATCGACGTATATACGAATACTACTATCCCCCTTCTTTACTAGGAGTACCGGCGACGTACATTCCGACTTACTTTTACGAATAACGCCGCGGCGAGTCAAATCCGCGATATGTTTACGTATAATAAGTAATTCCTACTCCCTTATTAGTCGGGGTCGTATAAAAGGCACTTTAGTACTAGGTATAAAGTCGATAGTAAGGTTACGATCCTTACGATACGCTAGTAAAGAGTTCGGTAGCGAGTTAGCTACCTTACGGTCAAAAACGTCTACGAATTCCCGGAACTTAGTAGGTAGTAGTTTAGAAACATCTACCTCTAGCTTATCTCTTATATATCGTTTAAAGTTGCGTAGACTTAGCTTATAAAGCCGTAGGGCGTTCTTAACCTCTATATAAAGCTAATAATTAGTAGCTATACTAGGAGATTCCTAAACAAAGTAACCCTTAGCGCTATTAAGTATATCGTCGTAGGCTTAGCTAGTCGAAATCGAGCTAGCGTAGATTACTATGTCCGAACGAGCGCTAGTATCGTAGTAGACCTCTATAAAACTAGTCTTACGGGGACTATAGGCCGAGTAGTTATTAGAGCTAAAGGTAATAGTTCTCTTTACCTAGTCGATTATAGGATTATAAGCCCGAAGCTAAGGACTACTAAGAACGACATCGTACTCTAGCTTCGTAATAAAGTAAGGAAGCTCCTTAGTATAGCCTCTAAGGGTAAGCTCGATACTAGTCTAGTCGGTAATAGGCTAGCCTCGGCTACTATCGGTATATTTAATAGGAAGTAGACTATATAATCTAGTAGTCTTTAGCTTCTTTATAAAGGCCGTATCTACGTAGTAAGCGTTAGCGCCGTTGTCTAAATAAACTCGGACACGCTAATTACCGACAATCCTATCGAAGATAATATAGTTAGAGATGTCGATAGGGTAAGGGCGTACCGCCAAGGAAGATATATAGACAGAGGTTATTTCCGGTACGGTAATAAGTTCGACCGGCGTAGTACGGTAGTAAGGTAAGTCGCTAGTTATATATACTAGCTAGGTAGTAGTATAAGAGCGGGAGCGAGAGCGAGAGCGTTTAGAAGTAGGTCGACCGATCTACTTAATACCGACTTAAAAAGCGTTAGCGTTAGCGCCTATAGCTACTATGTTAGTAGTAGCTAGATCTAGTAGTACATTAAGCTCGTGTCTATCCGTAAAACCGGGGATGTTCCTTATTAAGCTACTAGTAGTCTTTACTAACAAGCAACGAGCGCGTCGATTCGGTCGTAGTAGAGAGGGCGCGCGATACTCGCGTATCTCCGTTAGTATCTTAGTCTATAGCTTAAAACCGGTTTCCCTAAAATTAAACTAAGCGTAGTTATCTATTAAGTTAGGTAGAAGCGGTAGTAGTAGCGGTTATAGTACTATACCTACTTCTATACTATTTAGAAGTAGACTTATACTTTTCCTATATCCGTATCCTCTAGCTCTAGGAGGTCTACGGAAGTAGGCTAAATTATAGTCGCATTCTAACGAGTCTTAGGAACCTAACGATTAAGCTTATACTAGTATATAGGACAGGCGGCGCTATTACGCTAGTGATTAGTTCTACGGTAAACAAAGTAAGTATTCGCGCTAGAAAGGCGATTAAGGTCGGCCTAGGTTATATAGGAGTAGGTACGCCTACTCTTAGACTAGTCGTATCCCTTCTAAAGTCCATAATTTAGACACTCGACTATAGGGTGATCTATATAAGGACCTATAGATAGCGCGGCTAGAGTAGTAGTAGTAGCCGTAATAGGCGTAGGCTTCCTATCGTCCCTCTTTAGTATAGCCGGCTTAGTGTCTCTAAGCTATAGATTAACACGCTCTAGATAGACGATAGCGTCGTTAACGGTAGCGTAATCCTAGCTAATAAGGTACTTCTAGAACTTAGTATTAGCGATAGCTCTATAAAAGAAGAACATATCCTAAGGACTACTCTAGTCGATATACTAAGAGCACTCGCGGTACTTAGAACAGAAATCGCTAAAGCTCGATCCTAGGACTATCTTTAAGTCGTAGTACTTAGTTCTTATCTTCTTATTCTAGTAGAGGGTACCGTAGAAGACCCTTATCGTAGAGAGAAAGTCGTCGACCGTATACATCGTATATAGCTATAGCTTAACCTTCTTCTAAGCGTAGGAAGTAGTATTACTAGAGGCGGTGTCTAAAGCGTACTTATTACTCGTATAGTAATAGCGCTTATACTTAAAATGCTTCGTCATTTTGTTATCCTATTCGCTAAATTACATCTAGTTGTCTTTATTACTATTCTACTTGTTAGGCATATAGAACATAATCTTCTTACCCGTAGGGCGTAAAGCTAGCGTAGGTACGTTAGAAGAGGTAGCGTAGTAATCCGGAGCGTAGTAAGGAACGCGGTTAGCGGAGGCGCGCTACTTAAACGTAGGCTAGACGAAATCGTATAGAGCGGAAACGTAGCTAAAGACCGATAGAGTCCGGGGTCGAGGTTAGAAATCGCGTATATTAGTAAAGAGGTTCGCTTAGTTAAGAGGCCGAATACTAGCGTTCCGCTACTACTACGGCTTTAGCGTAGCTAGGCGGCTACTAGAGATAATAGAGTAAAGGTTATTATCTAAATTACTATTAACGTTAACATCTTCCCTACCGTGATTCTTATAAATCTCTTTTAGGCGTTCCTTTAGCCTAGGTATCTAGTAGACAGCCTACTAGAAGGTAGCCCGCTTACTAAGATTAGTAAAGCGGTCCTTAAAGTCGAGTAGCTTAGCGTTTTGCTTCTAAATCTTATTATATAGTTCCTTAATCAGAGCGGTACCTTCTCGGTAATCCTTACGAAGGTCCTTAATTATAATAGCCGCCTAGCTACGCTTAGACTTCATCTTAGTAATCTTAATATTTAAGCCGTCGACCTTAATATTTAGGCCGTCGATTGTCTATCTATTAGTCTTAGACGCTATAACGAACCTCGCCTCGATTATGTTCTTCGCCTCCTTAGCTTCTACCTCGCGAGTATAGGTATTAGAGGCCTTCTAATTTAGCTAGCTTACCTACTTTAACGAACGGGTTACTACATTAAGCTACTACTTAGGGTAGGCTTAAACCTTTAATACGAAGTCTTAAGTATCGACGATAGTAAAATAGGCTAGCTAGTAGCGAGGTGCCTTCTAACCGTCTAGCCCTATAGTAATAGGAACTAAGCTAGTTACATCGAGAGGACCGTTGTTTAGTATATACGGAGTAGGTACCTCCTCCTTATCGTCGGTAGTTCGATCGGTTTCTACCGTAGTACTAGCTAGTAGCTCGGTTACTTTATTATTACTATCGCCTTCTAAAGCTCTTATTAATTCGTTCTCGTCGTTATCTTCCTCTATTACTTTACGGCGTAGCTAAGCATCTACGCGTAGCTACTACTCCTAAGATCGGTCTTATATATACGAGGCCTAGGTATCGGCGTTACGGAAAGCGTTACTAGTACCGAAGGTATATAGGCGTTATACGCGGTCGTTATTAAACGCTATAGTAGTAGAAGAGGGTTGTCTAACTCCGGCGCGGAGATTACGTTTAATAGGCGAATCGATGTTAAGCTCCCCGATTACATTAATCTAGACGTTATATTCGGAATGTATAGGTGTTTACTTACGGAAGAGAGCGATTACTAACTCCTCGTTAGGCTATAGAAGAGAAGAGCGTTATTGTTATAACGCGCGTAGGCGCGGTTAAATAAGACGAGACGATTTACTTACGGTAGTAGCGTGTTTATACTTTACGGTACCGTTCTGTTTCTACTCTATACCTACCTAATACGAAGTGTCCTTAGGTATTAGTATACGGTTCCGAGTCGCGTATTATTATTGTCCGTAGTCGTTAAGGCCGGCGCGCGATAGTACTAGCGACATATAGGATCGTACTACGGCGGCCGCTCGAACTCGTCGACGGTTAGGGTAGCTTTAGAAACGATCGTACCTTATAATACGGAGTAGAAGCGTAGTGTCCGAAAAACTATTAAATTGTTAAGATACGATACGGAAGAAGGAAGTTCCTAGAGAACTTCTAAAGATAGGTAAAAGTCCGATGACTAAGTACTAGCTAAGTCTAACCCTATAACATTTATACTAACGATTACGAGTGACGTATCGTAAACGAAAAGCGTAAACGAGCCGTAATCGACGGAGAAGGTCGCTACTTATAGAATTATCCGCTACTACTTTACGGTAGTCGATCGGTCCGTAGTATACGCTTAAACGAACAGGTAATATAAAGTAGAGACGTAGTACAAATCTAACAATTTGCTTAGTCAGACGGCTCTTCAAAACACCCGTACGAGCTCGCGGCTTTAGAGGGTTTTTACGGTCTCTTAATATATATATAGAGCGAACTCGGTCTAGATCCGCCCTTTAATTACGACAAATTCAAGGTAAGACTATTACGTACGACTAGCGTCTCCGGTCGTATAATTCTAGACTAGATATTCTCTCTTAGCTAAAAGGCTTAGTCGAGTAACTAAGGAAGCTTTCGTTCCCGGTCGGTGTTAGCGTAGCTAATATCGACGGAGGTCCGATCTTTAATAACCGCCTCCCTAAATAATTTTACTAGGGACTATTCGACTCGATCTCTAAATTCTACTCTATATTGCTCGATAGCTAAGACTTAAGGGAGGCTTACGACTTTCTAGAGCTTATAAAGTTAGTATCGTTCTATAGTAACCTATAGTAT
>KZ110367.1:37878-52187 GCA_002116395.1 Ramularia endophylla | reverse complement strand
GAATAAAGTATTGTCATATAATCTAACCGCTTTTGGATTATATTATATGGTCATTTATTCGAGCTGAATACTTTATTAAAGCTTGGCACGGAGTACCCCCTAGAGGACTCTGACATTAGGCGGATATTGTATGCATTCAACGCTCGATTCCGGGCTTCTTAAGACGATAACGGCCTAGTATAGCAGGTATACGATATAGTGTAATAAATTGATGGTTGTTAAGGGTATAAAAGGTTCGTGTTTGTATGCGTATAGTTAAGATGGCTCGTGCCAAGGCTGATATAATATTTACATTAAATGACGGATCACGTGGTAATATAATACATCATTTATTCGCCTGTGAATATTATATCATTCCCTAGTAATGAGACACCAGCATCACGCCAACCCGAAGAAGAGCTGCTCCGTCCCTCCGATGTCGCCGCCTGTGTCGCCAGGCTGAATGTCGGCACGCGCAGTGTTTAACCGATGCGCATGGGCGGTCCGATTTGCCTGTTCTTGAGTGTGAAGTATTCTTTTGTGGATGGGAGTTTCTTCGTATTGTATTTCGACCTCTACAGCATCTTGATACGCTGGAGAAGATTGCGACGCCCAAAGACCCGCAGTCTCGCAGGATATGCAGCTATGTCGGGTAGTCCAGTCGGGAGGGCCATGCGAAGACCACAGGTTCGCTACTAGATTAGGAGGATTCTTTTCTGATGCGTTCAGATGGACGAAAGACAGCGACGACGAGTCTTAAGCTGACTCTTAAGCTTATAAGAAGAAGGTAGAACTACCTAGGTGTGCAGACTTTGCAGGGATACCAGCCTGTTTTGCAGTACCTATCTCTTTTCATTTCTGTCTCCTAGGTTGTTCTCCTTTCTAGAGGCTGGACATCAACTTCTTCCGGCTCTCTGTTTGAGTACAGCATCTCTACGCATCGGAAAAGAATTGTCCCTCGAGAGCACTCCAGCTCGGCAGGGATCTCGACCAATACAGTCGAGAGAACAGGCGAAGGCTGCAGCTCCGCCCTTGATAAAATTCTCTTGCGATGCGTGAAGGGGCTGTGTGCGAGCAAGTGCAGGACTGCAATCAAGAGACAGCTTTTGCGAAGAGCATGAACGATATTTCAGACTGTTCCATGTGCGCTGATCATGACGCGGCCAGTCGTGCTAGAAGTACAGGTGGGCGTCTTGCAGGGGTCGTTAAGGTATGCGAGTGGAGTTGCTGCTGACTGTGACCTCAACAACGACAACGATAACGAAATGGAGACGTCAAGCGAGTGAGGCTGGAACCGCAGACTTCAGACTAGACCAACAGCAAGCACAGAGCTCAGCTCTTGCACAAACAAATGCAATCGAGCACATCATGTCCCCATGCTTCTGCGATCTTCTGCATGAGAGCTGCGATCCAGCGAAATGCGTGAAAGCCGGGAGGACATGGCAGCCAGGTCCAGAACGAATTCCTTTGGCGCAGCTCTCCGAAAGCAACTGCCAGACCTGTGAGCTGATCGTTCGCGGACTGAATACTCCAGAAATTAGAGCCATTTGGGAACAGCCAGGATGGATAGGCCAGCCAGATGAAGGCCAATTACAGATTGGCTGGGCTGGCGCCTTCGTGGTCATGGGTTAGCAAGCGCGGGAGTATCTCTTTCTGCGAAGCGGGAAATTGGAATATGGATCAGGATGAGTGGCCGGCACAGCAGGCTCAGATTCTGTCAATTTCCAACTTGCCGTTTTCCGAAGGAAATCCTAGGAGTGCTGCATTGAAAGTCAGGAGTAGAGTGGTTGAAGTCGATGCCACAGTCGAACTACAAGGTCCGCCTGCTTACTACAGGATGAAAGAAAATGCAGAATTTGTTGGCTTCGCGAGAGGAGACGTTGGTGGTGTAGACATTGGTGTTGTGGAAAAGTTACTGTTGGTGTGGTGGGGCTGGACATGGGATGGTTCTTCGTGTTGGCTCGTGCTGCGAGAGTCGAGTGTGCAGAATGGTTGCTATGAGCGTTTTGGACTCTGGCCGTGCCCGTTGATTCAGCAGCAAAGCGATGCCGCGGAAGAGCTTGCGAGAGGACTTTCGGTAAGAAAGGAGATGACAGTTGAGATTTTGTAGAAGTTTGAACATGCGGCCTCTCCATGCATCGGGAGAGAACACAACGTCTAGAAGAGCACAACCTAGCAGGGTATGCACCGAACTCAAGAGAGAGATGCCAAAAAGACTTAGCTCCGCCTCCAACATGGTTCTTTTCCCTGCGTACTGGGTGGCTGTAGGTGATAGCAACATCTCTGGCAGCGGTCTGAAAAGGAGACGGCTTCAAATTCGTTTTCTAACCACTTTCTCGGCACGCAATGCTCTGTTCAAGCTGCCACAGTCGCTCTGTAGTCGTAAGAAGAGCGAGTTCTCCAGAGCAGCACTTGCCTGCTTTAGGACGTCGATTATACTTGCAAGTTCGTCCTTGTCCTTTTCCAGCTCAAGGATTCTGGCAACAACGTCTTCGTGCGTTGGCTTCGCGAGCAACACGTGCCGGAACCACCAGAACCAAGAAAGTAGGAGAAACCAACGCTCGGTATCGTACCAGGACCGCCGATGTGAGGAGGATAGAGATATAATCGGCTTTTTTTCCACCGTCTTCAGCCGCGGCGCACTACTACTAACATCAGTCTCACATGTAATCAAGCAGCTTGCTTCGATCATGGCATATATGGTTCGAGGCGCCTGAATCGATAAGTTTTCGGGTCGCTATAGGTATCAGCAGGCGCTGTAAGGGGATGCCGAACCTGACGGAGAGCTGGATTAGGAGTAGAGCAATGAGGCCTCTGGTGAAACATGCAGTCGCACGATACAGAAGGGATTCCGAGGGCCAGTCTCCAGGTCGCAGAGCCAGTTCAAAGATACGATATAGAGAGGAACTCATGATCGATGACATTTTGAACCATGTATTCCTGGATAGGAAGTGAAGAGAACATGTAAGAAAATGTACTAACGATGACCGGCTGTAGCTGGACGGAGAATCGCCATCTATGAATCAAGTACATGGCGTTGTAGTCATGGGAAGAAAGAGAGCTTTCTTGCCGCCATCTATTAGCGAGATCAAAAGCAACTCTTGCAGACTGCGCATACGACTCACCGATGGCAAGACTTGATGTATAAAGCATCTGAACGTATCGAAGTGGAGTCTCTCTTCATTGGAATGGTTGCATACCAGCTGCGGGTCTTTGGAATTCGCATTTCACTCCAATGCGTCGAGACGCTACCTGTCATTCGTTGTTGAGCCATCGCGCGCGGACGACGGAATGTCCCAAATCGCTATCAATGGCAAGGTTAACGAAAGGCATCTGATCGTTCTAGCATTTCTCGTTATTCACAGAATTCATCAACTCACCCTCATTCGAGCCCAGAAAGTTCAAGTTGCGTCAACATGGCCAACAGATCCAAACAATATCTTCACAACCCATTCCCACTCTCCTCCCAAGCAGCCCTAGCACCCTCACTGAACACAACCCCACCCTCCCTCCCCATCGCGAATCCGCCTTCCAACCTCAACAACGCCAAGCCCAGCAAATCGCAACTTCTGCTCTTTATCCTTAGGAGTCCTCTCCATCCTTCCAACAAATCTAGACATATCCTCGCATCCTCTGTCGTGGGACTCGTAAAGAAAAGCAATAACATAAATCCACTCGCAAGTGTGAAATTGACTCGTCCATAACTTCCCCAGAAAGCCTCCAGCTCCCTCGCCTGCAGTCCTTCAAGGAACTCACTGACCTCTCGTGCAACAGCCAATGCTCCAGTCCGCAAAGCACGCACGGCATTCGAATTGGAGCTGGTGATTGGCGGCCGGAGCATAGCGCGGAAAAGCTCGATCTTAGCGGTAATGTACGCCAATTGCAAAGACGCATTCCCATTCAGCTCTAGAGAAGGGTGGGCGGACGGTCTCCTACCGCTCCGAGGTTCCGAGGCAGGCGAGAAAGACGCACCAGTGGTACTAGGTATCGAGCTGCCCGATGGGAGCGCCTGATACCATTCCGTCAATCTGATCCGCAAAGGTTTTGCGACTTCAAGGGTCGCCTCGAGGCTGGTATGGAGGCGTCGTACGGCTTTGACGCTGAACAGATCCCGCAGAATGTCATCCACGATGGTGGTCAGAGCGCAAAGATTGATGAAATGCTGCGAAGAGAACTTATCCGAAGACTCGGCATCGTCGTATCGCCTATCCAGTTCGGGGAAATCGTCCTCCGTCAATACAGGGATATCCCAATCATCGGTCTGGATATGCGAAGCTCTCCCGAAGTTAAGTGCAAGCCACTTCTCTTGCACGAAGACCGCCCAGGCGAGACGTTTTCGGACTTTGATCTCCCAGCTTGGAATCGGCCAGTTCGTGGGATCGCGGTTGAGGCCGAGCGATTGGGCGATGCTGACAGCGGTGCTCATCATTGCCCACTTGAAGGGTGTGTCGCTGACATGACGGTTTGTGGGTCGACGCTGAACGAGCAAGAGAAGTGTTTGCATTAGACTTATGTTGGGAGTGTGCAGGAGTGTTTGGCAGGATTGCCAAGCAATGGTGAAGAGTCGATCCGCTGAAGGTGGCGTGTAGACCTCCACGCAAAGCTTCTCGTCCCAAGCGCAGAATGGAAGCGCATGGCCGTAGATGGCTGCAAGCACGCAAGGGTGAATGCTGCGAATGTCTCTGACACCGCTGGCGTCTCGCTCTCCTCCCTCACGTGTGAGGATGGGAAAGTACGGTTGGACGTATTTGTAGAATAGACGTATCAATCTCTTGCCGATCTCGTCGCTCACCATGTCTTCCAATTCGCGGCGCCATTTGAAATCTGTTTCCGATTTGTCTTGCGGTTGTGCTTTCGATGCAAGAGCATTGTGCTGGATCATAAAGAATGTCGGCATGTTGGATTGCGCATCTTCATCCTCTTCGGGACCGCTGCTCATCTTGCGCATTCTCACGGACTGAAAGGTTGCCTCGTTGTATTCGTTGTATTGGTACTTTGAGAGGAGGTAGGGATCGATCTCTCCGCTCGTGCCCACAATCTGGGCATTGGAGCAGTATTGACGATCGAGGGAGGGTTCGCCGGCGGTCGAATCGTGAGGCAGCTGAAGATCAGACGGAAGCAAAACCCCTGTAAAGGACTGAGGAGAGGTCGTATCCATGCTCGGTCGATGCTGGTGATTTGCTGTGTTGTTGGTCGTTGTCGAGGCTGACATTGGCTCGAAAGTGTCAAACATCGGTTCTGTATACAATTGCGGATCGAATGGGAAGTCAGGCGTGATGCCGCCTAGGTCTGGCATGTGAAAAGGATTCATGCCGTTCTCCCACGGAAGCAGGTCTTGCTGCATATCAACGCTGCTCATTCTTCCATGTCCAAAGGTAGCTGAAGGTTTGAACACACTGTTCTCATTCGAGTGCTTATACAGACTGCTTTCTGTCAACAACTTGCCGTTTTCCGCAGTCTGATCGGCTGGTCTGGGTAAGCCGTCTGCAGGCTGCTCGTTTGGTCGTCTTCGCTTGGCGGGCGATTCCACAAAAGTGCATTCCTTCCCGTAGCGTATGCAGAGCTCACATGGAGGATTACTCTCCAGGTGACATGCAGCTTTCTTATAGCGACCTACAAGGATATATAGTCAATGCCTGTGTGAATGTGCTAAGAAAGAAGATCATAGCCTTCACGAAAGTCCAAGGTGGACAATACATGACGTTTGACTCTTCTTGGGGAAGGGAATTTGACATACAAAAGTCGCAAGGTCGCTTGTTACGGGATTTGTACGCTCTCGCTCGGTCAGTATCTGGTATGACCAACTGTGGCTTTGCGACAGGCGGCGTCGGCGTTGGTGTGGCAGTTGAGGTTGCCGTTAACTGTGGAGGCGTCTGACTCTGCTCATGGAAGGATGGCATCGCGGACAGGTACGAGTATGTATGCTGATGCGGGTTGTAAGGAGTGGGAGGAGATACGTCCATCAGATTCACCTGTAGGCGAGGCGTCTCCATTATGTGACCAGGCGAGGCTCAACGGGTGGTCCACACAAGGACGATTCCCTGCTCTCAGAGCAACGACTAGTCTCACTGATTTGCTCGAGGGGCGATACTGGCTGATTGCTGATAGCGTGGATTGGCGGCGCGAGCTTCACGGTGCTTCATCCGATCCGCAGCCAGGTCCCTGTAAGTACTAAGTGTACGTCGTATCCTGGAGTAGTGCGTGCTGTGATGCGCTGCTGTGGACGTGGTATGCATCTGGGGAGCTACCGCCGCCGATAGCGGCAGAGGTGCCATGTTTATACAAACGTACTTATGGATATTCGACAGTCTCCACCAATGCGGCAGGGCGATGCGCGCCGCTCGTTCGCACTGGGCAGATGCACGACGAATCGTTGACGTGCGGCACAAGACGGAGGGGGTCGGTGTCGTTGCAGAGGAGGTTACATTGAACTCCGCACACACTAGGCCGCTATCGGCATCCCGTCCTATCACACGTGGCAGCCAAGCTGCGAGCCGGCATCCGAGCAACCATGTTTATCGGGGGGACCCACCGAGGGCACGAATGAGCTGCCGTGTGTTTTACTCCATCTCATGCCCAATCGATGGCATTGATAATGATCGAGGGGAGATGATTGAATTTACGGGTCCGATGTCCTTCATCAGCGCCTCCTCTGGCCTTCTTCCGTCTCTCACAGCAGACATCGCAGATACCTAGACATCGTCACAGCTACATCGTCACAGCTATTGAGCTCCTGACAGCCGAACATCATGCCAAACAGGAAAACGCCACCGGTATACGCGAAACCCTGGCGCCGGCACCCTTCTCGACCCTTTATCAACATCGATAGCATCGAAGGAGCTCTCCACTCACAGCTCGACGACATCGCCGCCGGCGCTTTTGACCCCGGCCCGGTGACATGCCCGCCGTATAGTGTGACTGGTCATAGTCCAAAAGTAGCAGGTAACTATCGCTTGTACATGTACAGGGCGTATGCTTGATTGAAAGCTTCTCGCATCTTACCTAACATTCACTCACTCACCTCACTCACTTATTACGCGTCTCAATTTCTCTTGGCGGTGCTGTGGATACCTCAGGCTGCCAGTATTCCAGAAACCACAGAAAGAAAGCGACACGAAAGAAGAGAGGACTACCGCTCAACCCAATCATGGATCAAGCACCAGCATCACAGACCCCAAACATGCCCTCTCCAGGGTTTATCAACATCCTCCTCTGCAACCCCAACTCTACCCAAAGCATGACCAACTCCTGCCTCACAACACTCGCTCCTTTCCTCCCTCAAGACGTCCAAATCACACCCTTTACAGCTCCAGCGCAAGACGCACCCACAGCAATCGAAAGCACAGCAGACAGCATCCTCGCCTCAGCAGCATGTTTCCGCGCCATTCTCCCCCTACAAAAAGAACACTCGTTCTCTGCGATCCTGGTTGCGTGCTATTCCGACATTCCTCTTATCAAAATGCTACGTGAAGAGCTCACAATTCCTGTGATAGGAATCATGGAAGCTTCTCTCCTCTACGCTAGAACATTAGGCGGCCGATTCGGCATCATCGCTACCTCTGCACGGTCAAAAGTTCTACATCGAGATGCGGTAAAAGCCTATGGATGCGAGCACTTTTGCGCGGGAATTGCGTCTTGCAATCTTGGTGTGCTTGAACTTGAGAGCCGCCCTACGGAGGATGTTGTGGCGACTATGCGTGATGTAGCGAGGAAGTTGATTGGAGAGGGAGCGGAGGTATTGACTTTGGGATGTGCTGGTATGAGTGTACTGAAAGCTGCGGTAGAGGCGGCCGTAGCAGCCGAGGGAGTGCAGTGCGTTGATGGTGTCGTTGCCGGTGTTCAGCATCTCGTGGGATGCGTAAGAATGGGTGGCAGGACATCGAAGGTCGGTGGATGGAGGAGTAGTGCTGAAAGTAGAGCGAGAAGGGGACAAGATTATGTGTAGGTTGAGTGAGGCTCATTTCGGGCACGCCAGAAACCCCTTCACTAAGATAATAAAGCAAAAAGTTCGAAAGATCCTGATTATGGAAAGACAATCATGGCAATCCTTCGACAGCTCTTAGTATTGTAAGGGAAGTAGAGTGATCTCCTTGTTTCAGCCTTCACATTCATTGTATTTCCCTTCGGTTCGCGAGCTCGCTATACTTTCAAGACACTACTACGATGGCCGACGATAGTGACCGCAAATCTGCTCTCCTCTGCGCAATTTCAAGCCGCAACACCATCAGCAGCTTCCCCAGTCAAACTCAAAGCTCCATCATAATCGCCATAGCTATCAAATGGCTCGGAATAAGTCCCGTACTTGAAATGAAGACAAGCAAGTCAGCTCGGTGTCAAGTGGGATGTGGACGATCAGAGAGTCATACGTCGGCGTAGCTGCCAACCAATGCGATCTTAGGCGCCGAATCTTCCGCCGGAACTGGGGCTGTCGAGGCAGATCGTATGAAGCCAACGACTAGGACGCCGAGGAAGAAGAGATAGATCATCGTGAGAGGTGTCGTGAAGAAGGTAGTGGTTTCTTTCTTGTAGTTTTTGCCACGGCTCAAGCGATTGTAGTCGGATCTTTATGTCAAGCACATGAAAGAGACGAAGAGAGCACATGATGAGGCAGCACGGCAAATAGTGTCTTGGGTGCTGTCAGAGGAAAGGGGAATACCGGGAATTTTCGTCTCGTGCCATCTTCTTCTGGAATTGTTCATTGCAGTACGAGGGACACGGAGAAGCCACGATGGCAATCACGTTGCCGCGATACTCTAGATACAGGCACAAAGACCTTGTTTCTGGGAGCACGAATGTCTTTTACCCTTTCTAGTCCCCTTGTCTTACCGAAGCTCGGTGAGACGGTAACACAGAGAGTGTTCGATGATTCCTCATACTGGGCTGTTTCGGTCTGCTTCGTTGCACGACATAGCTGTACGATTGGGCCAAGATCGTAGATGGCACGACGTGCTTCTGCGGCAAGAAAGTTATTTCCAGATCTTGTTCCATTTCTTTTTTAGGACAGAGCAGTCTCAATGTAGAGAAAGATGGTCTCGATATTCGCCATGACAAAGATGACGCGGAAACCAACATCTATGCGACAGGACGATGGAGCTGATACGGAAGTGAATGAGAGACTACTTTCACCAGATCAGTATGAACAGCAGAGAGAAGCAGCGTCCACAACACTATCTCCTTCGGTACGCCAGGACAGACGGAAGAGCTGCCTGAAAAGTTCCAGCCTGGCTCTGGCAGTAATATCGCTCATGGCATATACCTTCTTCATGGGCATCTTGGTTGGAATCCACTGGAAGAACCGGGTGATAGATGTGATTTGCTTGGAGCGCACGTCGCGGCCTTGTACGTCCCACAGTCAGTGTGCACGCGGATGAATCGTTGCTGATAGAGGCTGGCAAACAGCGCCGATATTTGGCTCATTCCAGCCAAAATGGAAGTTGACTCCCTTCAATGGTTCGCTGTTCAAAGAGACGGTGTATAGACATCGACCTGGAACGGATGTGGATGCTGCATGGGAAGCGTTAGGTGTCGACTGCAAGTTCAGGCACAGGTCAACGACCTTATGAGGAGCTGACTTTGGCAGTAGATCGACCTGTGGTTGTTCCAGAGCAATCAGCGAGAAGCATGGGCCTTGAGGGTCATGTTCGCGTCCAAGGAGGAGTCGTGGGCAACATAGAGGGTTTGCACCATCTTCATTGTCTGGTATGCCGCTAGCATGCGACAAAGATGGTTCATAAGCTGACAGTGGGCAAAGAATCTCCTGCGACAAGCATTGTACTTCAATGTGGACCACTATCGCTCGCGAGGGGAAGGAGCTTGGAAGAACAGTGAATGGCTGGTTGGCAAGCACATCAGTGAGTCTCAAAAGACGCATCCTTTGATAGCTAAAGCTGATCTATCTCTGAGCCCATTGCCTCGATATTATCCGGCAGCAGCTGATGTGCACAGTGGATATTGGAGTAATGGGCCAGATCTGGGTGCAAGAACAAGAGGCGGATACTGTCAGGCCTTTTGTCGACTTCAATACACTCCATGTGTGTCGGGACTTTGAAGAGATTAGGTCCTGGGCTGAAGCACATCAGGTTGGGGTTGACTTACCTGAAGATTTCATACAGCCTCCCAGTGAGGGTGCGAAGATATATTCGTCGATACCATAACGAGTTGTTTCGAGCTTCCCAAGCAAGCGATGTCGAATAATCCATGTTGCAATGTTGGTACTAATACCACTGCGCGGAACAGACTTGATATGGTGCCGATGTTCTTTCGGATTCTCCTCGCACGGTAAGTACTTCAAAGAAGATCCGATCTGCTGATCACGCTCAGGCCTCGTTGAGAATCGAGTCGACCTCTGCCTTCTTGTATCCTAGAATATGCAGTACATCCAGCAAACTTTCGGTGTTCAGACGACTCGGGGCAAGCAATTGAACCCTTGGTTTGGCATGGAACGCAATGCCTAATCCTGAAGCCTCCATCATCTTCAGGTCGTTAGCCCCGTCTCCAACCGCGAAAATGCACTCCTTGGGAACCCAGTACTCCTCCGCCAGCCGCGTCAACGTCAGCCTTTTCATTTCACCGTCGACAATGTCTTTCCCTTCAACCAGCTCTCCAGTCAAGCATCCCTGCTCAATATCCTCCACGAGGAAGTTTGCCAATGCATAGTCCAGCCCCAACTCCGACTTGACCCATTCAGCAAGCGGCATGAAGCCTCCACTGAGAACAGCAGTTTTCCAACCCAAAGCCTTCAACGCCTTCATGAGCTCCCTCGCTCCTGGAGTGAAAGTGATGACATTCTTCTTCAACTCGTCCCATATACTGGTGGGAACGTCTTTGAGCAGTTTTACTCTCGCTCTCAAACTGGCAGCAAAGTCGGTATATGGTGCCTCGCCACGCATGGCTGCGGCAGTAATTGCGGCGCATTCATCGTACTTTCCCACGGCACGTGCAAGCTCGTCGATGACTTCCTGTTGGATGAGAGTGCTGTCCATGTCGAAGACGGCAAGGCCTGCAATCTTGTGGTGGCAATAAAGGAAGCTGGGTTGAAGGACCAACTCGGCTTTGTGATGTCTCATGATGGGTTCCAGGGTGCTATCCGTGATGTTTTTGCATTCTGCGAGGGTCACCGATCGCGGTATGTTCATTCTTAATTCGGCCACACGATCCGGGTCGAGCCAGTGGAGTGTTGTCCGGGTGGGCTTGCCAAAGTGGACGCAGAGTGCGTTTGGTACATTGATGAAGATTTCGGCCCAGGCATCTTGATGCAGTATGGTGTGGGCGAAGATGAGAACTATGAGCTCCTTGTCCTTGGGCGTTGATGAGGCCATTGTGACAATAGCTTGGTGAGAACGTGTCTGTCGTCTTCACCTGGATATATAAGAAGTATTATGGAATGGTGGGAGAGTTGTGTATGGGTGTAGATGTTTGAGCGGTGAATGTTGCAAGAAACTGTCTGGTTGGTTGGTTGTGTTGGCGATCTTTTTTTGAGTTGTTGAGCATCCGGTAATGCAGGTACTGCTTGACGTACTTCTCCGCCTGTGAATGTCTTTTCAGGGTTAGGGTTGGGGTAAGACATCGACGACTACAACGTCCTTGCATGGTATAACCCTTCGCTCTAACGACATTGGATGGCTCCTGGTCGATGCTCGGAATGATACCTACGGCACCCGATGTTTATACCTTCCAGCTACAAGGGCATTTTCTCGAACATAAGGTAGGCATTCAAGTTCCAGCTTTGCATTGATTGTCCCAGCTCCAGCATGGTCCTGATTGCTCGGTCTGTCACACTCATGTTCTCCGTCTCATTCATCGCATTTACACACCGACAACCGATCGGACAGTCAACTTTCTTCGGACCGGCATACCCACCCATCTGCTAGAGCATCATGGCCTGAGATCAACAGAAAACCGGTCAACCTCCGGGAGACAGCTGAACATTTGCTGGCGTCTCAAGCAAGTCAAGTTCGGATCTTGCCTTGTGGGAGACAGCCGCTCAACTTGTTACCTTGAGAACCAACGACTCTGGATGAACGTCGCCCTTGATCCAGCGAATTCTGTCGCATGGGCCAGACTGCAAGATATGTGAGACTATGTGCTAAGGCTCCGGGTCTCTCCTCTCAAGTTGATTACGGGGATACTTCGGAAGTATATCTGCAGCTATAGATTTCGAGTCAAATTTTCAGCTTCCATGCAATCACGCAATCCGATGTGGTGTAGTATGTTCAACCGAGTCTTCAATCGATGAGCCTTTACTAACATCTTCATCAGTCGGCTAACATCGTCCGCTTTCATTGTCAAAGATGCCGCCGGACAGCGCCGGGTTCGAGTGAGTAGCAACAACAACGTCAAATCTCGAGTCAATTCTAACATCACACAGCTCCCGGCATCGGAACATCACAGCCCCATCTTTTTGCCTTTTTGTCCTCTCGTCTCCTTACCACACGAACAGGAGGTGCAGTGGTTTTTTTGCACCGAAAGATCACAGCCTCCCATCCTTTTGCATCTTCCGCCTGCCTAGCTCTTGATACATCCCTCGAGCTGGGAACAGGCTGTTCATTAGTCTAGCTTCGGTCGATGGACTTACCCACGGGACATTGAGCGTAACTGATATGGAAGATACAGCAAAGACTCAGAATGAAGAGATGCGACGATATTAATTGCATCGACTTCGCTGCGAGCTGGGCCATTTGAATCACCATCTATGCAGAGAATCCCTTCTTCTCCAACCACTTGAGAATAATGCTGCCAATCTCATCGGGGACCTCAAATGGAGACCAATGTCCACTATGGACCTCATGGAAAGTCAAGTCTTTGATCAACCCCAACATCTTGGGATACTCAATACGAGCAGTCGTGCACACAACATCCTCATCCGCACCAATGAAAAGATACGGTTGGTCCACATGACCATCCAGCGTAGCTTCCGTCTCGTCCAGAAACCCTTCGTTCGCAGCTCTATACCAGCAACACTGAGAGACCATGTCTCCCGGGTTAGACTTGCTCTGAATCCAAGCAGCCTTGATTGCTTCGCCCTGAACATAGGGTTTAAGCGGCACATCCTTGCGATCGGCCTCGATAAATCTCCTGATCCCATCGTCGGTACACCATAGGTCTTTCATGAGAGTGACGCTCTTCTGATTGAGGGCGTAGTAGAGGCTCTCGAGGTGCTCTTCCATGATCTTTGGACCTTCAGGATCGGCGAAAAGATGCCAGTAGGCAAAGGTAGGGTAGCCAATAGCCGTTGCAATTTGCTTGTTCCATCCATCGAGATCGAAGGGGCCGGAGAATGGTGGCATCAGAGCGACATTGAGAGTGATGAGCCCAGCCATACGATCTTTGTTCAGGAAGTAGACTCGCGATGCGAAATATGAACCCCTGAGAAAATGTTGTTAGCAAAGTTGGCATTGCTTGATAGCACACGCACTCTCATACCAATCGTGTCCCACTGGAATTATCTGCTGGGTGATATTCTCCGTCTTGATTATCTCCATGACATCTGCAACCGTGTCTTTAATGCCAAAGACTTCTGGGGAAGTGGGCTTTGACGTTCCCCCCGTCCCGAGAAGGTCGGGCACGATAAGTCTCAACTTGGTCCTCAACAAATGAGGAATAATGAATTGCCATAGATCCGCACTGTCTGGCCAGCCATGGCAGAGAAGTAGAGCAGGTCTGTTAGGATCTGCCAAAGGTGCTGGGGAAATGTAGTAATGGTAGTGGAAGCCACGGCTGGTATGAAGAAGCTTTTCTTCGAGTTGGTCCATCTTCCAAACGAGATCTTGTAGAGCTTGTGAATGGAGAGTGATAAGATGTGTGATGGCTATCCATGTGTGTGGAAACTTGAGTCAATATATATCTCTCCAAACACAACATCGCGTCGACGTAGTTTCCCGACCTACAAGGATATGCCCAGTCGTTGCATGGCGGATAGCCCGGCTCACCCTTGGAGTTTTGACTGTCATGACATCTTGTCAGCGGTCACAGCAAAGCGACGCTCGCCAAGATCTGCTTCTGACGAGAGGTTGAGAACGGCATTGGCAAAGTTCAGATCGAGAGCTGCTGTTCTGGTTCGAGGCCTACATCGGCGTGGCACCGGAATCACAGTGTGTCCGATCCGCTGACCATGGACGGAGAAGACAGAATCAGATCAAGAGTTGCTGTTCTGGTTCCGGGCTTGAAGTCGAAGGTGGCACAGGGTTCAGAAGAATGACTGCTCAAGTGCACTCTCACAGAGCAGAGCTGTCGATATGAGAATTTCGCAGTTCGAGCACTTTGTTGTGTGGGCATCTCTGGCATTTCACCGGTAACCGTGCCAGTCCAAAGGCTTCTAGTGCCTTAAAAGA